>JAIKVE010000936.1:0-14886 GCA_024679115.1 Phytophthora pistaciae
TCGGAGTTTGCCACGTCCAGCAGAAGCTGCCGCGGACGAGTAGCGAAATGAGGCGTGTGAAATGCAGCGTACAGTACTGTTGTTGCAGTGCAGTGCAGTGTGAGCGAGATGAACCCGAGTCAAGTTGACCTCAACTCGAGGTATCTAATGCCAAATCGACAATAGGGCACGTTTCTAGATGCCTACGCCAACGTGTGGTGGTCGTCGTTCCATGGATTCTCTTTCAAGATGGAAGCAACCGCGCTCAAAATTTCTATCACGAATGCATTGCTACAAGTAGGATAAGTACCAACGCTACTGCGACGTTCATAATCGACGTCGACGAAGCTCCGGAGCTCGTGTCGCTGTTGCTTGCCTGGCCACTGGCCGATGCTCCGCTGGTCTCGGATCCACTACCGAGGGCAGGAAACAGCAAGGTCTGCACGGAATTCGCTGGAAGTACCACCGTGAGCGCGTGCTCTTCGGCCGGGAGGCTCATGCGGATCCTCTTGTCGGTTGTGTCGCGGTTGACACCGTGAGCGCGTGCTCTTCGGCCGGGAGGCTCATGCGGATCCTCTTGTCGGTTGTGTCGCGGTTGGACAGCACAACCACGAGTTTCCCCTCCGGCGTCACGAAAGCCACTCGATCAGCGTTCTCCAATGTTGAGCTGGCGTTGGTGCTCACATTCAACTGAACCTGAAGCGATCCCGGAACGAGGAACTTGGAAAAGTGGCCCATGACATAGTACATCGGCTGCTTGTAGAACTCCGCGCCGCCCTCTTCGTCAACGAGTATCGGCGCGTCGACCTGAGCAGCAGGTCCTTCTGGTCGTCCATCATGATGATCTTCAGGTCCGGGTGGTTCTTCTTCATCATGGGGCCCAGGTCACGCTTGATAAAGTCGCGCTCCGTGGTGACGTTGAAGCGCAGACTCTGCCAGTACTTGAACGAGAACTGCTGCGTGGGCTCGTTCTGCGTCGTCATGGCCCAAATGTCGATGCCTTCGGCCTCGTAGGCCGAGACGAACTTGGAGTAATACAGCGCCAAAGCCTCCCAGTACTCGCCGCCCGGGTAACCCTTGACAGCGCAGTTGATGGTCGTGTTCTCCGTCGTCATCCACGCTGGAGGCGCCCATGAGGACGCGAACAGCTTCATACCGCGAGATGACTTGCTCATAGCGCGCTGGATCAAGGGGATCTTCTTGGCCTTGTCCATCTTAATGCTGAAGTTCTCCAAGGCCAGGCCTCCCTCAACGTCGTTGTACGAGTAAATGGTGAGGGAGAAGTCCGTCGTCTCCGAAGTACGCGTCCACGAGGATGTCCTGCAGGCCCGAACCCAGCGCTTACACGTTGATGGCCGAGGCATCCATGAAGGCTTACCCCATGCCCGAAACCTCGTGGCGTTCAGCATTCCTCAAAGTGAAGCTTCGGTCTCCAAAGCCATCAGGCAGCTTCATGAAGACACCGCCAAGTTCTAACTTACCAGGACCTCATCACGGTCGTCAAGATCAAGTGATTCGTGAGCTGCAGCGCTGACAACGTCTACAAGGACGACAACAGCAACGATGCACCAGTGCGAGGTTCACACTGTCCACGATGTCTCCAGACTTTGAGAACTTTCAACAGAAGTACGGATTTTTCAGTTTTTACCGCTATTTGTATATTTATCCTCGCACATAAGGCTGCTGGCTCATCATCTTGCTGTTCGAGTCCTTCTAGGCCATAGGCTGCGTGATGGCCGTCGTCGTGTCCATCGAGCGCGCCCACGACCCGGACCTGTACGACCCCAAGTCGGCTGGCTGCTTAATCGAGTTAGCTCATTTATTACGCATGAAACAGCTTTCAAAGAGTTTGTTACCAATCTTACCGATAGCTTACCGGGTGCGGATATAATTTACATGGTTAGACCCGACCCAAAGTCGGTTTTTCGTCGATTTGCAAAAAAAACGGTGACAGTTTTTTCGATTCTGATTGTTGCATCTGTTTTCTATGGATTTTAGACGAATCATGAGCAATCATTGGTTAAAACAAATCATTTTAGCGGTTGCGGTTATAATTTCGGCGCGCACTGTACTACGCCGTCTTCATCTACCTGCCCAACCTGATTGCGGTAAACTTCGACAAGGACTTGACGGCATGGAGGAGCTGGTTTGAACAACTGCAGCCTGGATATGATGTATTTGTATATGATGCGTAGTCATTGCTGTGGCTGTTTGCTGTATCGGGTTCAAGTTTTATCATAGTAAACCAAATTACTATTCGAAATGACTCATTGCGATTTTTCTGAGCAGTGATGAACCACTGCTTTATGGATATGTATACGGTGCGCAGTCATTGGTGTGGCTGGCTGCTGTATGTTTTGTGGGCTAGTTTAGTATTATTATAGTAAATCACTGTACTAAATGGAATGACTCAATATGATCTATTTTTCTGAGCAGTGATGAAGTTTGCGTGCGTCACCTTGGCACTTTCGATTTTGCCGCCTCGACTACAAGCGAACCTTCAGGTCAGACAACATGCAAGCCACTCCTGTTCAACTCAGACAAGATCAAGAGCAAGAACTATGCCGCCAGCGCGACGCGGAGCCTGAGTGGAGCCTTCTGGCTGCGTGGGCTTTTGTGGAGTTCAACGTCGAAATCGACCCGCCCTACCTCAATGCTATCGTGCAGCGTCATGCGGATGTTCAGCGGGCGGCCATGGCTACCCGTGACGTTGATGAGGAGATGAGATGACGAAGATGCTGGAGATGCCGCAGATCCAGAATGGTATCAGGCAGACCGTGGCGGCCGAGGTGGAAAGCTTCAAGCGTGCTTTCAAGCAGGAAATGGCTACCGACGTCGAGCGGCTTACAGCACGACTCGAGGCCTTGGAGGGGGGGGGGGGGGGGGGGGGGGGGGGGGGGCCAGGCCTGTAACATCACGAACTTGACGGAGATGGTGGATCAGACTGTGAAGACTGCGATGAAGGAGGCTGTAAAGGACATTAGGGAGCGTCTCGACGCCTAGGTCAAGGAGGATTCGCATTATAATTTCTAGGCGTTTGGTAGCTACGTGGCGGCACACTTTAGTAAGCTGGAGCTCCAGATAAAGGTGGCGGTAGCTGCGGGAGAGAAGATTAAGGTGTATCTGGACCAGGTGCACACAGCACACGGCGGTGGTTGGCTCTCAAGGATCCATCACTAATTTCATGGAAATCGTGATGAAATACGCAACGAACGGGACCCCCCCCCCCTACACACACACACACACACACATTCCGAGGTATGAGACGTTGATTACGCGAGGAAACGACTTGAGGCGGGCTCGGAGCCATGCTAATTGCCACCAAATCCAGTGATGCCGCCGGCTCCCTCGCTGTCTATAGAGCTGCAAGACCCTCAACCCGGCATGAATCTCTATCCGAGTAGCCAGCTTGAATACTGTCAGCGACATCAACATCAGGTGGTGGTAATGACACGAGCAGGGGCAGCGGTATCGTCGGCAACAGCTCGGACACACCTCACCCACGGAGGCCGCCTCAAGCACTGGTAACGACACCCCTCGCACCATCTTAAGGCTGTCCAAGAAGCGCGACCGAACCAGTTGTAGCGACAATGCTAGTGGAAAGCAGCCAGTGAAGGAGGCGGAACTGTGACGAGGTCGGTGAAACCTTTTACGCCCAGGTGTATAGCGGTAGCCCAGAAAAGGAGTGAACTGTGACGAGGTCGGTGAAACCTTTTACGCCCAGGTGTATAGCGGTAGCCCAGAAAAGGAGTGAGTTACGAGCAAACCTCTTTTGGGAAGGTAAACCCTGAACGCAGATTTCCTTGAACGCAGGTTCTGGGGAAAATGCGGCCACGGTGGCGTGGCACCTTGTGAATCTCTATCGGTGTCGTTTGACTTTGGGGAGCCTGGATCGATCACCAGGTGAGTTGTCTGTGGGGTTGAAAGCCTTGAGTTCGTTGAGCGTAACGTTCACTTGTCTGAACGCACTTCTCCAAACGGCTTGAGCTCGAAAGCGTGAGTGAAGGATCAGGGTTACTACCACAAGTTAGAACCCCAGAAATACACACCACTTTCAGATAACCAATACAAATGCAGAGTTATACACAAACACACAGCCGCCACTTATTCTTTAAGACCCTTGGGCGGTGGGTCGTACACCAGTCAACTAATCTGCGTTCAAGGTACTGGTCAACCTTGAACGCACTTTCACACGCGCACCACCCTCAGATGAGGGAAATATACAGACCAAATACAATCCGATCCTAAACGCAGTCAATCAAACTATTCCCGGGGGCGACTGCTACCAAACCACCCGAGATGTCCTTGTTAACATGAAATGGGACACCACCCTTACCTCAACGCAATGGGCCCAACTGGGATATGGAATACGCGGATCACTTCAGCAGCCGGAGCAGACTGATCCCCACGTATATGGACTTGAATGTGTGTGGGGAGCTCCGCACTGACCTTGTCCTTTAGGACAGCGGACCCGATTCCTCGACGACTTGCGCAGTAGGGGGTAAAACGAACTCTCTGATTGTTATCTGCTAGACTATCGCTAGGCTTCTGGATAAAGGTATCTGTTTGTAGCGTTCTTCTGTGTTCTTCTGTGTTCTTCGCCACGCGTCTGGCGAATATCTTGACTTGAGTATACTGGAACTGTTGACGTAGACACTTTCCACTGGATTCTTGCCCAGCTTCAATGTGTCCGTGTCTTTGTGCATGACTGGCTCTTGGGGAACCTTGGCCGCATGCGACCAAGTTTTTGTTTTCCTTGAACCCGCATCCCTTGAAACCGGGTTTCAGAGTCAACAGGCCTGAACGCAGTGCATCCAAGGTCTGCAACCAAAGACGACTTGCGTCCAAGGCTGAAACCATACTCAAAGCCTTGCGGCCAAGGGTAGGTCGACCCTTCACTTGGTCGTGGGGAACTTGGCGGGATTTCTTCCGGGTGGCCAGCGGTCTGGACACCGTGGACTTGACTTCGCTGGGGTGGCTGAGCTCCGGGTACACGAATTCGATGTGCGTTCAGGGCCTAGGCGAGGCGGGACACCATACACGATACGTTCGTGCAGGCGTTTTCGACGGCCTCAATGTGTCAACCCGCTTAAGGACGGGGGCGGCCTGGACGGATCGAGTGCGATCAGGGTTTCTTGCCTGAACGCAGTCTTCCAGGCCTGAAGGGCCCATCCTAGGCTTGAGCGCACCTCGCTCCGCGGAACACAGCCGAATTCCAGCTCAGATCTTGTCACACGGTGTGCAGCCGGGTTCCATCTCAGCCAATCAGAATGGCGGATTCAGTCGAGTCAGCAGACGGATGATGACCGTTGGGGCAAAACCCCGCTCAGTCTCGTCACATGGCAGCTGCCGAGGAGGACGTACAGGACGTGGCCGCGGTGATGGAGTCCCAACGGTGGGCGTGGTGGTCAAGGGGGACGCGGCGACGGTCTTGTCGTCCGTGTCAAAACGATGAAACACGCGCGTGCCCCAATTGTGGCGAAGTGGGACATTTAAGAGCTAATTGTTCCAACCAGGAGAAGGGTGGTAACAAGGCAGCGGCGAGGGTCATGCTGCCCGTGGGGACCACCATCAACGCGAACATGGACTCGTGGATCCTGGACAGCGGATCCAGCGTGCACCTCGTCAACAACCTCAATATGCTCAAGGACGCGGTGGACTGCGACCGGACGTGCCGCGCGGCGAACGGTGGCAGCGTTCATGTAAGCACGGTGGGGATGGTCAAGCTACGGACAATCGTCGATGGGGACGAGGTCGAAGTGGACCTGTCGGATGTCTACTACCCGGACAATCGAATGGACAACATTATTAGATACGACAGGCTCGAGAAGCAAGGGGTCTTCCTTGAGCGGCGATATGGCCGGAGCTACGTCATACGCGAAACAGACCAGCTGAAAATATTCGAGGTCTATCGCAGCAACGACCTATTAACGGTCAACGCCATAGGCGAAAAGTCCGCGTAGGCGCGAGTCCACGTGGCGAACGCCGCTATGTAAGTGATGGGCATGGAACTCAGCAGAGCGGTGACCGAGACGACGCTGCACCAGCGCCTCGGAGACATCGCGTACGACGCGGTAGATCGCATGGCCGACGCGAAGGGATCGAGCATCAAATGGATGGATAGAGCACGCCCCGAACTGCTTAATCTGCGCTCCGGGCAAGCAAAACAAGAACAACCAGTCGAAGAAGGAAACGGGAGTCAATTGACAAGATCGGAGTTGTCATTGGGAGCGACATCAATGGGCCGATTACCCCCAAAGGACCTGCGTGGCGACCGTTACCTGATAAATATCATACAA
Organism: Phytophthora pistaciae; assembly: GCA_024679115.1. Classification (NCBI taxonomy): domain Eukaryota; phylum Oomycota; class Peronosporomycetes; order Peronosporales; family Peronosporaceae; genus Phytophthora; species Phytophthora pistaciae. The sequence goes on from JAIKVE010000936.1 coordinate 6,279, forward strand.
ACTGCGTTCGAGTCTTCCTGGCCAAGAGGTGCAAGCAACAAAGCAGTTTGAACACTTTCTCGAGAACCAAGCGTCGAACGGCAAGGCCGAGAAGATGCACCGGACAGTGCTCAATACGGCACGGCGCATGTTGCTCGCAAGCGGTTTGCCGCTATATTTCAACGCCGTCGAGTACGCGGCGTATGGGCTCAATAAGAGCTGCTTCAGTGCCAACACGAAGATCTTGTCGCCATATGAGATGCCTACCGGAACGATGGCAAACTTGTCGGACGTGGTGACGTTTGACAGTCCGTGAGGAAACCGGTCAAGAAGTCGTGGAAACCACGCGCGCAAGTGGGCCTGCTTGTCGGTGAGAAGGACGATATCAAGGCCATCAAGGTCTATTCGGCAAAGGACAGAATCGTCATCACGACCCAGCACATAAAAAAAAACGTCGAGACGGTCAACAGCGAGCAGAACGCCCAGCTACAAGCCCAGATCGAACGCGAGGATCCGGAACTGCCGGGTACGAACGACGTGTGCGAGAAGGATGGGAAAATGGAAGGAGCTGGCTGGCATCCACGACGCTGGCATCTACGATGCCCACAACAGACGCAGCGCCAGCGTGCGCGCCCAAGGACAAGCCAAGCATCAAATCAAAGAAGAAGCTTGTCCAGAAGAACAAGCGGGCGAAGAAGAAGAAGAAATCGGCAGCGGGTCTGGACGCTACAGGGGCGGAAGGATCGCACAAGCGCAGTGTTTCATGGGTACACAGTATGTGCCTGTTTCAAGGGTACAGGAGGTTACGCTAACAATACCCGAATACGTACCGCGATGCAACGACGGGCCCGCGGGCACAGAAGTGGGAGTAAGCGATACGCGAAGAGATCGCACCGCTGAACGCAAAACGAGACATGAGAAGTGATCACGAAACCACTCATGCCAAGCTGCTGCACCAGCAAATGGGACTGCAAGCTGAAACGCAGGCGGACGGCTCAATTTAGCACTACAAAGCACGATTAGTTGCGCGCGGTGCCAGTAAGAGTACGGCGTCCACTACACCTACATGTTATCGGCGGTGCTAGATTTGACGTCAGGCAGGTTGATTCTGGTGGTGGCACGAAAATGGAGCGTGCCGAGCCCGCACGTCAAAGCGGACAAAGAGGTCAAGATTGAGATTCCGCCGCACATTCCGCTGAGAATGGATAGTAGCGAGGAGCTGGTAAAGGTGCTGGGCGTCAAAGATAAGAGGGAGCTCGCGCTGTGGCTCAAGAAGGGACTGCTCGGCCTTAAGCAGTCAGGGCGGATTTGGAACTTCATGCTGCACGCCATCCTCGTGTCCTCGGGCTTTACCCAGTGCTACACATACAGTTGCATGCATATCAAGGTCGAAGATCACGGCACAACACTGGTGGGCGTGTACGTCGATGATTTGCTAGTGACCAGTACCAGCACGGCTAAGGTGGACAAGTTCTTCGTTGACATTCAATTATCACGTACGGCATGCAAAACGAATCGCAATAATACAACACTGTATTTTTTTTGCTCGATTGACTCAAAAAATATTTACCCCCCCCCCCTCACACACACACACACAACACATGTTATAAAAGTACAGTTTATATTAATTGGTGACAGAAAAGACGCTCACCCATGAGTACTCCGATCGGATCCGACAGGAAATACCATATGATTATACATAGTGGCTCTAAACGCCCACCCGATATAACAGGGTGTGATAAAGATAATGTAAGCAGCAAAGAAAGAACAGTATATTCACCCCACAGAGCTATTGCAGCCTGGGAGAAGTGATCGCGCAGGAGAGACCCAAGCGTGGCGCGCTATAATACTGCTGAAATGGCATTAGCTCGATAGCAGTAGCAGTTGTGGAGGACGTATCACTTCATTGCTAGAAAGATAGAGCAGGTTTTTGTTTTCAAGGTATATATAGCCTGGTATTTTGGGCTGAAATCATAGAATATTTATAGCATAAACCTGCTCTTGTACTTGATTGTAGGCCAACCCCTCTAAAAAGAACACCCGGAGCTCTAGCATACACACCTTCTGGAGTTTTAATCGTAGGACGAAAGATCCCGTGAGTGGGGGGGGCAAACTTAATACAGTTTAAACTAAAACAAATGAAACGCTTAGCTGTAAGAATATATATTGTTGCGATTGACGTCATGAGGTTGATGCGGCGAAATAGGCGCAAGATGCATTGTATTCTAGGGTTGCGCCAAGTACTGTAGCGCTCCAATGCGCCAACAACCGCGGTTACTCCGATTGAGCGAGTGTAATTCTTGCTGTTCATCCATGGTGGATCCCGCGCTAATCGTGAGCCTGGTGGAAGTAGTGCGGTCGTAGCTCGGGTTGGAGAGGTTTGGAACGCTCTTGCGATCTTATTGGCCGTCAGCATGTCCTGCGCATCGACGACGGCGACGAACAGCGTCACATAAAATATGAGCCTTCTAATACACCAACAAGTCTATATTCGTCAGTGCTGGACGCCACTCCATTCAGTTGTGCTCTGTTGGGCTCGACCAGAGCGCTATCACCAGACGACACTGCGGCGACGGCAGGGTCCGATCTGGACGCTGATCATGTTGCAATCGAGCCGTCGGTGCCGATGCAGATGTATTGGAGGCAGCCGAGCAACAGTCGACGGCGGTAGTGGACGAGGCGCACGCGGCAGCAGCAAGGACTGGTAGATGGCGCGCAGGAGCAACGAGGACTGGCCGCCGGCAAGCAGCGGCGGCAGCCATTAGAGGAGCAGTGGCTCAGGAGTTGCTGCCCCAAGGAGGGCGCTGGTAGGAACGATGGTTGTCAGGATGAAACCTAAATCTCAATTGCACTTCGCAACTTACCTTTACGAGCTCAACTAGCCATAAAGTATATTTTGGGCTACAAGCTTCGACGATGCCGCAGAACAACGCAGTTGACCAAGACGGCGACGTCGATATGACGAACGCGCAACCATTCTTCGAGTATATCAAGCCTCGGAGACTGTCTGACTTGGGGCAACCTACCCTGGTGAAGTTCATGCGCGATCGTTGGTAGTATGAAGAGCGGATCTGGGAGCGATATATGGCAACAGGCGAAGCACACGAAAGCGTGGCCGTCAGCATCAAGAGCTCAATGGACTCTAGCCTTCTGGGGCAACTTGCGCACTACGAGTTCGGCTCACGTGGAGGCGGTGCCTGAAACGCGCTTGTAGTAGGAAATCAGGCGTCGGGCTGGCACCCTGATGAATGACCACGTCCCAGATTTGGCCAAACTGTTCGACGAAAATCTGAAGATGGACATGAAGGTGCAGGTCATTAGCGCCCGCATCGCGAAGTATTTCATGTACTTCGATCGCCTTGCAGACGAGCATGGACTGGGTACCTGGGTGTGTCGATGAGCTGTAACTGACGCGGCTGGGCGTCAGCGCATGAAGACCTGCTGCAATAGCCAAATGCCTCGTCATCTAACTAGTGACGCGCATGAATGGATTAATGAGATTCCCACTGTCCCTATCTACTGTCTAGCGAACCCACAGCCAAGGGAACGGGCTTGGGATAATCAGCGGGGAAAGAAGACCCAAGCTGCTGATAGCAAACTTGTTCCCAGCTGTGCTCCGTGTAGACATTGGGCGGCTTTTTTTTGCCGTCGCGATCACCAGCCGGCGAAGAATGATGATGTAGCTTTGTATGCTGATCGTTCGCAGGGCCAAGAGTCCGCAGCATCACCACTCCATGTAGTCCGAGTTGAAGCGGGGTGATACCCCGAAGAGCAAACCAGCTGTGCAAAACAAGGCCAGCGGTACGCGGCAGCAGCGCCCGACTGGTGCTGTTGTCTGAAGTGATCGTTCGAAGGCGCCGAAGGCAGTTTCGGTTGCGCCCCGGCGAGGCTGCTTTATTTGCAAGGGCGCCCATAAGGACTGTCCAGATGCGATGGATGCCCAGAAGGAGCGTGAGCTGCAGGCGAAGAAGGCACGCCAAGAGGAACGAGGCAAGGCCGTGCGGAGAGTGAGAGCAAGTGGAGGGCGCCGTGTGTGCATCAATGGTGTCCTCGACGTCCCATTCTGCCCGATTCAGGTGCCGACAGTAACATCATATCTCGGCGCTTGGTGGACAAGCTTCGTGACGTTGGTGTCATTGGGCTATAGCCCATGGCTCCGCCAATTCGTGTGCAGGTGGCCGGAGGTACTAGGATGCTGTGCCGAGACTCGGTGACGCTGGACTTGAAGATCGAAACCGCTGCAGAACCGCTGCACCTCACGAGGGTATCCTGTTTGGTTATGAACGGATCTGAGGAAGTTTTGCTCGGCCGCAAGGCTATGCAGGATATTGGCGCCGACCCCCCCCCCCCCCGCTGATGTCGAGTCATTGAAGGTGCAGCTTCGTGCTGACGCGCAGTCGTACTCGCAAGTAGCCCGAGCTGCAGCGCAAGTTCCATCGCGACTTTGTACGTGAGCTTGAGCGACACAGGCTAACAACTCGAGTCATTGGGTGTGCCCTGCACTTCCGGTCAAGAAGCCACAGAGCAATGAGTGTCGCTGCACGACTGACTAACGTCCTATCAACCGATGCACAGTGCCGTTGGCAGGAGCGACACCGAATCTGTCGACAGCGACGCAGAGTGTCAAGTGTGCCTATGGTTTTGGTTTGTTCGACCTCTTTAAGGGCTTTTGGCAGTTGCCTTTAGATCCGGAGAGCCAAGAGCTTTTTAGTTTAATGGCTGAAGATGGCGTGTTCATGCCGACTAGAGCGCCTCAGGGCACCAGCAACTCGGCCATGCACTTCCAGCTTCAGATGCAAGAGTGCTTCCGTGACATGCTGTATTGCAACCTACTAGTATGGATTGACGACCTACTTCTGTTCGCAGGGAGCGCCGAGGAGTACATTGGCAAGCTGCGCGAGTTCTTTATCGTGTTGCGTGCCCGGTGCCTCAAGTTGAACGCGAAAAGGTATTTTCTTTTCGAGAAGAATGTGGTGTGGTGCGGCACTGGCATTCAGCATTCATCGGAGATACTGCAGGCGCTGACCAGTATGCATTTGCCGCCTAGTGCGGCCGCATTGCAGCAGTTCCTATGTGCAGCGAATTGGCTACGGGGTTCCATTGTGGATTATGCGCGCGTGATGGCCCCACTTCAGGCGCAGCTTGAACTTGTGATGGCGCGCCGTGGTAGGCGTAAGTCATAGCTCAACGGCGCGGAGCTCAACAGGCCGCAGCAGGTCAAGGACGCATTCGAGGCCGTTGTGGAACTACTGGCGACTTCAGCGAAACAGTGCTTTGTGGATGCCGAGGCAACGGTGAGCATGTTCCGTGAGCGTTGCTCACGGGCTGGTATGTCGTCTTGAGTCAAGCGCATCAGTGGGCTGATGGACCTTCAGTTGCGAGCAGGGTCATGAACGGCTTGTCTGTCGAGGAGGCCTTTCTACGGGCTCGCACACAAACTGGCCCGCGGTTGAGAAAGAAACCTATCCGGTGGTGCGCGCCTGTAGCGACCTGGCTTACCTACTCGAGCGGGAGAAGGAAGTCCACATCTTCTGTGACCATGCGACTTTAATCCACATCTTCGCCCCGGACAAGACGATCAAAGCGCACTTACGCGGTAAGCTGCAGCGCTGGGTACTACAAGTGGTGACTGTATGTTCTACTATTGAGCACATCAAGGGGAGAGCAATGTGTGCGCCGATCTTGTCTCGCGATGGGGCCAGAGTGGGGCCCATTCATCGGAATCTGCTGTGGTCGTGAAGCGAGCAGCTAGTGGCGATGACAGTAATGATGGGGATGAAGATCTCGAGCCTGAGGGTAGTGACCAGTTGGTGGAGCCCTCCGCCGGGTTGCCCACGCGAATTGACCTGTCCGACGCATGTATGCAGGTGCCAATGACGCCAGAGTCGACGGTGTACTGGACGCCGGTCAAGCGCGTGACGACCCGCGACATGAACACGGTGTCGACACTGCGACCTGTGCAGGATGCGAATTTCGCCTGGCCAACTCTGGAGGCCGTGGGCACCCAGCCGCGGCTAGAGCAGGCAAATGCACCGTGTGTTGCTGATAAAGATGGATTCATTCGGGTCAAATGCAAGCTGTAGACTCCTCGGCAGTCCTGATAATTGCTGCAGCGGCTTTTGATTGTGGCACATTGCGGGGCCCAGGGCCATCTTGCTGAGTGGTTTTCGATCGGTCAACCTGAAGCCGCTCGTTGCTCATTTCCTACTTGACTGTCTGCTTTGAAAGCACGTAAAGGGGGCAAGATCGTCATGCGTCCGTAAATCCAATCTCTACTGCTACGAAGCGCGATAAGTGCTAGTTGTATCTCGGTGACTCCTACGGAAAATTCTAGTATGTTTTGGTGCTCAAAGACGAGCTCACCCACTACTGCGGGTTCGTGGCTGCCGACTCGCAGACCAGTGCTGTTGAGGCAGTGCTGGATTGGAACAAGCGCTTTGGCTTGCCTGAAATGTGGATCTCCGGCAATGGATCGCATTATAAGGCAGTCGTGATGGCTGAGTTAGTGCAGGGCTTGGGGGCTATGCACAAGTTTGCCCCGGTCTATACACCGTGGAACAACAATTACACTGTTGAAAAAGTGTCTATCGCGACATCTTGCTGGCCTTCTTCTTCCTGCTGCGGCGCTCCGAAATTGTGGCCACGTCAGGCACCAAGTTCGAGTGGTTCGCGCTCAGCGGGAGCGAGGTTGCAGTCACCGACGGTGAAGGAAAACCGACCTGCGACCCAGGGGCTGCCGCTGCGGTGTGCATCCGCTTGCGTGGGTCCAAGACGAACCAAGCCGGCAAGCCCGTCACGCGACTGCTCTCGCGCACAGGACACAGGCCCCTGTGCCCAGTACTCGGCGCGATGTTCCTCCTCCAGGCGAGATCCGGTCTGCCGCCCGGGATACCCGTCGCCGTTTTCCTGGGGCGCGATGGGATGTCTGGGTGTGTGACCGCGGCGCGAGTCGCAAGGGTAGTAAAAGCCGGCGCACTCTCAACGGGCGAGGACCCGGCGCGCCTCGGGACTCACTCGCTCAGAGCGGGCGGCGCCACCAACATGTACCGAGCCGGGGTCGACGCCCTCACAATCCAGCTCCACGGGCGCTGGGCGTCGGACGCGTTCAAGCTGTACACAAGACTTTGCCGCGAGTCGGTCGAGAGCGTGGCCGCCAAGATCGTCAGCGGGGTCCCGTCTTCTACCGTGTTACAGTAGAGCGAGAGCCGATACCCTACCTTTGGGGGCGCAGCCCGGCCCTACGGCCCGGCCTGAAGTGAACACGGCTCTGAGTGACGGAGACATCCGAATCCTAATCCGGTCTACAAAGTAGACCAATCGTCTCTTATTTGGAATTCGGAGGACGCCGATAACTCGTGGGAGCCTTTTACAGCTATGCACAACGATGTTCCGACTCGCGTTGCTCAGTACGTGGAGTCCGCGGGGGGTTCCGACCTTGCAGCATTGCTATAGCTACCTGGTGGTGCAACTTCAACACCAACCAGGTAAACTTCACTAGCCGCGGCGCGATTGAACAGGACAGTGTGGCGCACATTCCAGAATTTTCCATTTTTCAAGTTTCCAGATTTCATTTTTTCAGTTTCAAGTTTTCATCAAGCGCAGTGTTCGTATTGGGGGCTGTGTTGGGCGCGACCAGAGCGCTATCACCAGACGACACTGCGGCGACGGCAGGGTTCGATCCGGACGCTGATCTGGTTGCAATCGAGCCGTCGGTGCCGATGCAGATATCGACGCTGCGCTCTGGAGCAGGAGCCCAGCGATTGACCGAGCGAGGCGCGTGTATTGGAGGCAGCCGAGCAACAGTCGACGGCGGTAGTGGACGAGGCGCACTTGGCAGCAGCAAGGACTGGTAGATGGTGCGCAGCAGCAACGAGGACTGGCCGCCGGCAAGCAGCGGCGGCAGTCATTAGAGGAGCAGTAGCGCTGGAGTTGCTGCCCAAAGGAGTGCGCTGGTAGGAGCGATGTTTGTCAGGATGAAACCTAACTCTCAATTGCACTTCACAACTTACCTTTACGAGCTGAACTTGTCATAAGGTCAACAAGAGCAATAATTCATTTTTAGTCGAAGCGGATACCGCTAAGCGTACCCATGTACTGGCGCTGCCGGCTGGCAGCCGATAATTTATTGCTGCTCTCATGGCAGCAGCATCCTCGTACCTCTCTACAAGATGGCAGATGGCCTAACCAACTTGACTATTGAACCTTGCCGCAACATTTAGTGCCGTCCCACACAGCGGACATCTAGATTGAGCTGAAGCAGCAGCAGCGTACCACCGGGCGGACGCGTCGGACGTACTCTGACATGGCCGCTTGGGGCGGTTTGTTCAGAGAGAATTCGTCGCCGGGATCGAGGGCGGCCTCCCGCCGCAGTGGAGGAAAAGCCACACCCGCTCGTTGAAAGGCGGCCTGGAGTGACGCCAGCTGGATCGCACCCAAAGCTGCGCCCGCTAGTTGCTCGCTCGCTGGAGCGCGTCCAATACAGCGGTGGATGGTGATTGCCTTTGGATGACAGCAGGAGGCGCGGCGGGGCCATGCCGGGCCGCTGGTGTAGCGTTGGTGGGGCCAAACTGCTTGGGAGCCGCGACGCGACAGGGGTTGACGGGGAGGGTTGACGGGAGGCACGGCCCAG
>JAIKVE010000938.1:0-14883 GCA_024679115.1 Phytophthora pistaciae
ATGCTGCACGTGCTGGACGACGCCCACAACGTCCTGCTGTGCGTGCCGGGCTTCCTGGGCGGCGCGACGCTGCTGCTGGTCTCGCAGAACTTCAAGAACCCGTTCGCGCTGTCGACGGCCATCATGGTCATGCCCGTCCTCTTCTTCCTCGTGCTGGCAATCGGCAGCATCTGACACCGGCACGGCCACGATCGCGAGCTCCGCCAGGATGACGCAGACGCCCACGACGCGCGAGTCGGTCTTGGAGCGGCACGTGAAGATGGTCTGGCCGAAGATGTACGAGCCCGTGTAGCCGCCGAGCAGGCCGCTGACGACGTTGGACCAGCCCACGGTCCGGAGCTCGTGGCGTCATGAGCTACGTGCCGCGCTTCTTCCTGGCCGCCACGCTCTTCTTCGTGGCGCTCGACCTCATGCTCGAGTGGCTGCTACTCACCTACCGCAAGATGTGCGTGCGCGAGTGGGCCGTCGTGTGGCTCTCGTTCCTGGCCATCAACCTCGTGTCGCTGGACGTCGGCATGCTCATCGGCGTGGGCGTGGCCGTCGTCAACTTCATGCTCAGCTACGTGCAGGTCCCCGTCGTGAACTCCAGCGCGGACTGTTCGTCTTCGTCTTCGTCTTCTACTTCGTCCGAGCTGCAGCTCCAAATGCTCACATCGAACACGGTGCGCACCCGACAGCGCGGCGCCATCGCCCACTTCGAGTTCAGCGGGTTCCTCTTCTTCGGCTCCGTGGTGCAGATCCTCGAGGGCGTCCAGAAGGGAGTGTACGTCCGCAAGAGCACCACCGATGCTGCTACTGCTGCTACTGCTGACAGGCAGAGCTTCCTGCCGACACGACAAGAGCACCACCGATGCTGCTACTGCTGCTACTGCTGACAGGCAGAGCTTCCTGCCGACACGTTCGTCGCCTCACAGCGTCCCCGTCGAGTGTTTGGACGGCTCGCCAGCGCTGAACGCGCACGCATCGCCGACCGAGTTCGTCGTCATGGACTTGGGCCGTGTCTCCGGCATGGACGCCACGGCAGCGCGAGGCGCCTTCCTGATCCTCAAGAAGTACTGCAGGAACCGAGGCATCGCTGTCGTCTTCGCCGGTGCGCTCCCCAGCATCCGCACGCTGCTGCTCAAGAACGACATCGCCGGCGACGAGAGCTTCTACGACAGTGCTGAGACCGCCATCAAGTTCTGCGAAACCCACTTGCCAGCGCACAATACTTCCAATGACACTGTCGGTATGCTGCTGCAGCGCGCCATGAATGGACCCGAGGGCTCGCGGCTAGCGCTCGACGGCGTCGGCCACTTCTTCCGGAAGATTGAGGTTCCTGCCGGCCACGAGTTCTACCGGGTGGCGCAGTCTCCACACTCGTTCTACCTGCTCGCACGCGGTCGCGTTGCCATCTTCAAGAATGCCGACAGCAGCATCGAGGCTAACAAACCTCTGACGCAGTTGAAGACTGTTAGTCGGGCCTCCATGTTCGGCGAGGTGGCATTTTTCAGCCAGCAGCGACGACACACTGCGGCCTCTGCGATGGAAGCTTGCACTGTGTATGAATTGAGTTGCGAGCAGTTCGAGGCCATGAAGGAGCAGACGCCAATGCTGTCGATGCGTCTTCGCGATGTCATCGTGCAGTCCATGGCACAGTCGATCACTAACCTAACGCTCGCCAATGCTGGGCACCTCGCCACCGAATTGTCCGAATTAATATAAGGCGCATTACTCTATTATACTCTTGTGGTGGTGGTGGAGTATCTTGATGTCTGCGTTTGGTAAGTGGCGCAGTGACGATGCTTTGTCAAGACAGCAAAGCTGTATCCGGTACAGCTTTACGCGTGATTTTCTGTTAACTTACCTGAGCGCAGCCACATATGTAAGGTTGGTTGCTGGCGGATACATGTGTACGGAGGTGATGACTTGGTACAAATGAAGACTGCATTTACAAGCAGTTGTTTCGATTGTTCTCTTTCGCGCCACTGTAACATCAGCTACGGTATGTCGCTTAGCTCGCCTGTATCTCGCGTGGCATGACCATCCGCCGAAGCGAATTGGTGCCGAGAATTCAGCATTTCTAACGGTAATACGGTATGAATGATGACTTTCACAGGTGTATGTGTGAATCATCACCAAAGCCAAGCTCGCTGGCAATCGGCCGATTCCGCTGAGCCGCGCCGAGCGCGCTCAAACTCCGGGCCAAAGGAAAGTTCCGACCGAACGGAGCTCAAGCTTGTCAAAGCCAGGAAGCTTTCTACCCCATAATCAAGCAGATCTCACCGTTGACTCCGTTCAAGTTCTGCGTCCTTGAAGATAGCGCTTTGCCTGTCCGCGTGTTGACGGCGAGCGTGCCGGCACGAGGCGCTCGCTCGACCCGGGCACGCGCTCCATGGGCTCGCTTGCAGGCATTGCGCGGTATCACCGCTGGCTTCGAGACCCCGTCACCGTGCTAATGCTCGCCCATAGGGAGTTCCCCCAGTCTTCGGGATCTGCTTGTGCGTTACACATACACTTGGCCAATCCCAAGCAAAATTCACGTGACATCGTCTCTGTACATGTATCGGCACTTCGGCTTGCTCTCCTGTCGATGTGGCGGCAACATTGAGTCCTCTCTCACTTTGCGTTCCGACCTCTTGTTGGCGCGCTCCCGTCACTCGTGTGGCGGACGCATTCGGCGGCATGTCCTCCACCGCTCATGACCGACGCCGGAAGAGCAGCAACCCCTTCTCGCGCGAATTCCTGCTGAGAAAAGGCCCCATGGCGTCCGGGCACAAGGAATCGAGCACCAACGTCCACCCGCTCACCAAGTTGTCCAACTCGCTCATGTTTGGCGTCGTCAACTCCATCCGAGCCATCCCCACCTTGTACGGATACGCTGCCATCATCTTCGGCCACTCGGCGTTCGACCACTACATGCCGGCGCTCTCCAAGCTCGTCATCTTCTCCAGCGCCATCCACCAGCTCATGTTCACCTTGATGAGCTCGCTGCCCTTCGCCATTGGCCAGGTGCAGAACGTCGGTATCATCTTCCTCGGCGTCATGGCCACCTCCATCTGCAACGCGCTCGAACAGGACGACAGCGTCACAGTCGAGGCCATGATCGCCACCACCATCGTCACCATCGGCGTTGCCACGGTCCTACTCGGTGTCTGCCTCGTGGTCCTGGGGCGCTTCAAGCTCGCCACGCTGGCTTCGTACCTGCCGATGCCCGTCATTGGCGGGTACTTGGCGTACACGGGCATCTTCTGTCTCTTCGCAGGCTTCGCGCTCAGTACGGGGGCCGTGATCAACGACTTCTCCTCGATGGTGGACGCTCTCGGCCGCGAACACAACATTCTGCTGTGTCTGCCGGCGTTTTGGGGCGGCGTGGTGCTGCTCGCCATCTCGAGAAACGTCAAGAACCCGTTCGCGCTGTCGATGGCCATCGTGATCATGCCGACCATCTTCTTCGTGGTGCTGGCGGCGGGCGGGACCACGCTCGAGGAAGCGCGCAAGGACAGCTGGATCGATCCGCTGGAGAAGTCCTCGTCGCTCACGGACATCGTCGCGCTGTACGACTCGTCCCTGGTGCACTGGGACCAGATCCCGCGGCAGATCGTCACGTGGCTCGGTATGGTGTTTATCGTAGCGCTCTCGTCCAGCCTGGACGTCGTCGCTATTGAGATCGACATTGGCAAGAAGCTCGACATCAACCACGAGCTCAAGTCGGTCGGCTGGTCCAACATCGTCAGCGGACTCTTCGGAGGCTTCACGGGCTCGTACAACTTGGAGCAGACCATCTTCACGTGCCGCTCCAAAACCAACTCGCGCATCGTGGGCGTGTGCGTCATCCTGGCCGAGATCGCTATCGTCGTCATCCCGACGTCGATCATGAGCTACGTGCCGCGGTTCTTCATGGCCTCCACGCTCGTCTTCGTGGCGCTCGACCTCATGCTCGAGTGGCTCGTGCTTTCGTGCCGCAAAATGTACGTGCGCGAGTGCGCTGTGGTGTGGCTCTCGTTCGTCGCCATCAACTTCTGCGCTCTTGAGCTGGGCATCGTGATTGCTGTGGGCATTGCCGCCCTCAACTTCATGGTGAGCTACGTCCAAGTGCCCGTCATGAACCGCCGTCCGTACTCCCCGGGGGCGGCGCCAAACTTTGCGGAGAGTGTCATGAGCCTCCGGCCTCGCTTCTCAGCTGCAGTGCCGAACTTCGGGGAGAGTGTCGGGCCGTCAGGGGGCTCGCGGAATCTCGCGCAGAGCACCGTGTTCAGCATGAAGCAGGCATCCATCGCGCACTTTGAGTTCTGCGGGTACCTCTTCTTCGGCTCCGCAGTCAAAATCCTGGATGGCGTCCAGAAGTCGGTCTTCGTCCACAAGCAGAAGCAGCCATGGGAGAGTGACGATGAGAGAGGAACACAGCGCGAGTCGAGCTTCCTCCCCATCCGCAGGACTGGGTACGATGTCCTCGAGTGCCTGGACGGAACGCCCGCTCCGGACGACAGCGTGCAGCCGACCGAGTTCGCAGTCATGGACTTCACGCGCGTGACTGGAATGGACGCGACGGCGGCCCGCAGCGCCTTCTTGATCCTGCAGAACTACTGTAGAATGCAAGGCATCAACGTCGTCTTTGCGAGCGCCAGCTCGGACATCCGCGGCTTGCTCGTCAAGAACAACGTTGCGGGCGAGAACAGCTTCTTCGCCACTGCCGACTCGGCGCTCGAGTTCTGCGCGAAGCAGTTGAGCCCGACCGAGTCGAACGAGCAGGCTCAGACGCAACCCCGAGCATACTCGAGCGAGCCGATCAGTCTGCTGCTGCACCGCTACTTGGGCGAGCCCGACAACTCGCAACTGCTGCGCGGTGTCGACCATTTCTTCCGGAAGATGGAGGTGCCCGCCGGCCACGAGTTCTACAACGTGGCGCAGCCCTCCGACACCTTCTACTTCCTCGCGCGCGGCAGCGTTAAGCTGTTCGCGAACAAGGACGGCAGCATCGCGCCCAACCAGCCGCTCGCTCTGCTGCAGACTGTGCAGCCGGGCTCCATGTTCGGCGAGGTGCTCTTCCTAAGCCAGCAAAACCGCCAAAGCGCTGCGGTTGCGGCGGAGTCGTGCACAGTCTTCGAGATGAGTCGCGAGCTCTTTGACGCCATGAAAGTGGAGGCCCCCGCGCTGTCCGTCGACTTCCTCGACGTCGTGGTGCAGTCCATTCTCAAGTAAACGAACGAACGAACGGCCCAACGGAAAGCCGTCCTCCACCGTCCTCCAGACGGTACCTACCATTCATATTACCCCCCGATCAATATAAAGGCGTGGCTTACAGTATCGAAATCAGTCATTACCTTGCAACAAACCTTGTCTTCAACTTGCCTTCATCAACAAAACTGCCATAACTTTCAGTAAGATAAACCAAAACAAATCGGTAAGTTTCAGTAAGATAAAACTATTGGTAATCTATGCAGTAGAAAAATTCTCTCGAAATTGACCAGCATCAGCAAGACCACGCGCTGACCTGCCGCCACGATGGCCATGTACGAGGTGCAGGAGCCGTGCTACTACTCGGTGCTGGACGTGGACGTCGACGCGAGGTCCTGCTCTCTTCATCCATGCGCTTCCCCGCCGCGCTCGTCGCCTGTGGCCCTCGATCCACGGCCTTTAAAGTCGCAGTCCATACACTAATATTGAGCGAATGTATGTGTTTATTGTCGTCCCTGCAGCCCGTCCGTGATCGTCAAGGCGTACCGCTCCATGGCGCTCAAGTACCACCCGGACAAGAACCCGAATGCCGAGCCCGAGCAGTTCCAGGCCATCACCGAGGCCTACGAGGTGCTGTCGGACCCGGAAAAGCGGCGGCTGTACGACCACTACGGGCCGTCCCTCAAGCCGAGGCTGGGCGAGACCTTCGCCCAGTTGGCGCCGCTGCTGCTGTCCTTCGCCACGGGCTTCATCGGCTCCAGCGCCCGCACGTACAGCGGGGCCTTCAGCACCCGAGCCATGTTCGGCTGGGAGCTGTGTCTCATGGGCGTCGCCGGCATGTACTACTGCTACCAGCCGGGCAGTGCCAGCGCCAATACTTCCCCGGCCAAGCCCCAAGTGAAGCCCAAGAGGGAGGTCGTGTCCGTGTCGGACTACGTGACCATCACGTCCATGGGGCTGCTGATGGGCAACTTCTCGGGCTGGGCAGCCACGTCCGTCGTCGTGTTCTGCAAGGCGGTGGTGCTCGGGAGTTAGCAGTACTAGTACTGCCGAGCTGGTGAGTGATCCTGTGTGGGGTGCGTGCTGCGCACAGACAAGTATAAAGGATGAAGACTGTTTGTTGCTGTTTTGAAGATGAGGAAGAATGAAAAAAGGTGATTCTGCCCGATATTAAGCTCACACTAACAGCAATTCGGCTCGAAGGTTATGCCGCGAGCGTTGGTGTACAGCCGTTGCTGGTTGCACCAATTTAACGAGTCTATGGAGCGGTCCAGCTCAGTTGGGTGCGGCGCTGCGGCGATGATATACGCCTCGTAGAATTCTCGCAGGGGCCAATTGACTGATATTGTGGCAGAGCTGAGCCGACTGGGAGGAGCGATTCTCATCGGCTGTGGCTTGAAAAGCTCGCTGCTTCTACCTATCGGTCCTTTTGATGGAGCATCAAACCGCGAGTGGGTGCCTGGGTGGATCATCATCGCGTGCACAGGCGTCCCCACAGCGGCCGCAATAGCTTCCATCCACCTTTGACGTTCGAGAGCGCTGGGAAGGCGCAGATGCAACCGTTTTCCTCTCGTCCCGTACAGCATTTTGATCGAATTCTGAGCTGTGCACTCCACGAATGCGACGGTAGCATCCAGCGCGATCGTTAGCCGGTGGCCGAGCGCGCGAGAACGCTGCTGTACGATCAAATACGCCGACTTTGTGTTCCCGGTTGTGACGACAATGTGAACATTCGCGATAAGCCTGATCGAGCAGTATACGCAGACAACGCAAGTAAGCAACTTCGTTGTATTCGTACAGGCCGCAGCCTGCTTGTACGTACCAGAAGAGGCCAAAGCAGCGCGTACGGACGGAGGCGAGAGCGCCAGACATCACTTCGAGCCAGGATTTACAAGTGCTAGCAAAGCCCAGCTTGCGTGGAGTTCAAAGCCATCCATCAATCGCAAAGCGTCCTCCATCTATGCATTCATTGCACACGCTTGTCAGCCGCGCAATGTCTTGATCAATCAAAGCTACATGTAATGAACAATGCTCAGTACATGTAGCTCAGTGGGCATTCACACAGTGCGCCAATGCGTCAATCCAAAGCCAAACGAACAGCCAACGAACAGCTGGCCAACTTCAAGCATAATCGTGTTGATCAGCATAAACAGTAGTCCTGGACCGGCTTTCAAAACTTCAGCTTACCCTTGAAGAGGTTTCAGGGGGATCCCCTGAAACCCCTGTTTGCAAATGCTGTAGTACAGTAGTGTAGTAGTGAGTGTACAGCAGCTGTACACTCAGTGTACAGCTGCTGTACACTCACTGCGAAGTGCGTGCTGTGCCGCGAGTAGGGCGATGGCCCACTGAACGCAGTGCGCTCGTACTGTAGCAGTGGATAGATACTGTGTGGCCTTTTTGTCTGCAGAGGAAGACTCGACGGGCGTGCTGATACAGTACCATTCGCTGCAATCGCTGCAGTACTTGCACATCGCACTTTTTTCCTGGTTCAGCACCGGATGCAGTATCCACCCCTGGTGATCATACCTGGAGAGTCTGGCGGACCACCAGGCTCTATAGGTAAGAATCAACCGCACTTTTGACCCTGCAACTCGAGCATTTACGGAGGCCAAGCCTGACCGTGTAGGACTAATTAGCGATGCTGTCAAATTGATGCCACAAGTGTCAATCGAGCCCGATGCAGGCATTTGCACTGCAATGCCAGCTGATCCCCTGCATAATCGCGCGACTACTTCAAGCATAAACAGTAGCCCCAGATGGATCCGTAAAACGGATACAGTATCTGGTTAAACGGGTCGACGGATGAGTGGCAACCGACGTCGTATGTACACGGCGTGTCGTTGAGCATGCAGCACATTAAATCATGCTAAGTGGATCCAGCACCTCAGCTTGGAAACTAGAAATTAATGCAAATTGCAGCGTATCAATCGCGCTAGCACGCAGCCTTACAGTTATCCACGTGGGTATCGTTGTCGCTGCAGTGCCATCTACCAGGCGTTATTGCCGGTCAAGCAATAGACACGATTGAGCATCATCAAACTGTGGACAAGCCGGACTTTCTTCTCGTCAGCGAGCGCGAAAGCAGCACTGGGGGCTCTCCGCGCCACGCGTACAGCCTGTCGTGCCGACAAGAGTCATAAACACCGTGACAAAGAGAACCACTCGACTTGTGTGTCTCTTGAGACAAGGTGTATGTATAGTACTTGCCTGTCTTTCTAACCACAGCAAGACCGCCGGCACGATCGTCTGCAGTTCCCGCATCTGTCTTGTCTTGCACATACGGTCTGGGTGAATTCACTAGCTGTCGAGGTCAACTAGTCCAATCATCAGGGCTTTGCAGGCTGCAGGCCATTGCAGGCCATGGCCGCTTATCGCCCTCACTTCAGTCGCATTCACTTCCATTTTGGAGCTCCAGCGCCTAAGCCTCTTTCAATCCTTCATCAACCCCACCTTGACCGCCTACGTCATGAAGATCTGCGCTTTTGTCTTGGGACTAGCCGCGAGCGTGGCCTCGCTCAGCTCGGCTTCGCTAGTCGTGGACACGGCCCCCGAGGAGCTGCGCGCGTACGTGCTGCCCAAGAACCACGGTGAGGCCGTTCGGGTTGGCGACCAAGTATACCGGTTCTCCGTCACGGGCCCGTCTTCGGGCGGCGCGTTCACGCTGCTGCAAACCAACGCGCCCGAGTCCACGAGCCTGGGCGTGCTCCCGCACATCCACAAGACCCACTACGAGAACTTCTACTGCACGCGCGGCCGCTTCCAGCTCTGGGCTGAGTCGGCCGACTCCACGTCCGAGCAGCAGACGCGCGTGCTCGCCCAGGGCGACTACGGCGCCGTGCCCCACAACACGTACCACACGTTCCAAGTGCTGGACCCCGACACGCAGATGACGGGCGTCATCCAGCCGGGCGGCTTCGAGGTGCTCTTCGTGGCGCTGCGCGACTCGTACTACAACTCCAGCACGTACGCCAACTTCGAGCCGTCGCACGCCAACACGTCGGCCGGCACCAACGCCGACACCATCTCGGCCCTCGAGTCGTACGACGTGTACGCGCAGCTGACGTGGGAGACCCGCCGCGACGCAGTGAACGGGACCGCGGGCAGCGGCAACTGGCACAACGGCTCCAACGAGCTCGCGGACGACGGCCACACGCCGTTCTTCGTCGCCAAGAACTACGCGCAGAAGTACCTCAACTTCGAGAACGGCTACAAGCTGCTGGCGCCCGTGCAGAAGGGGCCGCAGAGCGGGGGCAACTTCACCATGGGCACCCTCACCATGTCGGCCAAGGCCAGCAACGAGACGGCCAACACCATCACGCCCAAGCAGCCGCTGGCCTTCCAGCTCGAGGAGGGCCAGCTCTCCGTCGAGGTGGACGGCGAGTCGGCGCAGCTGATCCAGGGCGACGTGCTGTTCGTGCCGGCCAACACGACGTTCAGCTACTACGCGACGGTGCCCGTGACCAAGTTCCTGTACGTGAGCGGCGGCGTGGATGGCTTTGATCAGGACCTGCTGCAGAACAGCGTCGAGTGGGAGTACGCAGCCTACCCCACGTACGCGGGCTACTCGGCGTAAGCGATAGACTGGAGCGTTTACGGCAAGAACGTCAATATACTGTACATGCTGTCGATAAATGAATTGAGGTTGCCGTGAACTATGCAATTTGTCTACTACATGTATTCCGTGGATAGCAACCTTGCTGCCGGCATATTTGCAACTGAAACCGAGTGTGATCGTAGGTCGCAGCGGCTGCGTGTACCGGGGATTGATTATCACCGTGGTCATGAGTTAGTATCACCAGGAATATGGAGACGTATCGGATATTGCAAGCACCCGAGCTACCCGAGACTTTGATTGACATGCATGGGACCAACTTCAACTTCCGCCTGCCATCGCCGTGACTTGATATTGTTGGTGCGATACCGTACGTCCGAGCCGCCCCGCTTCCTCGTTTCAGGCCTGCAGCGCCAGTATGGAATGCAAGAACGCACTCGTTCGCGCCGACCAACTGGGCCTCCGTCACCGAGGCATAGAGGGCATTCAGCTGGTCGTAAATAGTGTCCGGCGATCTGCCAGGAGTCGGTTCACCTTATCGTCTGATCGTATTCTGCTCGTTTGATTGGTAGAAATCAGTTTCATCCAATCGATGGTTTTCTTGAATCACCATTTCAGCCAATCCTGCGCCGTGGCCGCTTTCGTATCGTGTTGGACACGTCACATCTGAAAATATCCCAAGGGTCTCACTCAGTCGCCAATCGCGTGACCGAGAGAGGATGGAGCTGCCCAAGGTGTCCACGGTGTCCGCATCGGCCGCCGACAGCGGCGCGGCGCTGCGCAAGCTGCTGGTGCAGGGCGTCTTCCTCTTCACGGGCGTCTTCTCCACGTGCGTGGCGCAGTTCGTGTTCTACCAGGGCGCGGGCGACCAGAAGGCCATGCTGCTGCCGCTCTGCAACTATCTCGGCATGATGCTCGTGGGCCTCCTGCCCGCCGTCGGCGCCGCCACCGCCGCAGCGAAGCAGCAGCAGCTGAAGAAGGAGAAGAAGAAGGAGGCCCAGCAGCAGCAGGAGCTGGTGGTCCTCCAGAAGCAGCAGGAGGTTGGTCAGGTCAGCAGATCCCCAGAGGACGACGTCGAGCCCGAGCTCACGCCCGCGCAGACGGACTCGCTGACGCCCACCAAGCAGCGCTCCATTGACTTGAAGACCGCGGACATGGAGCTCACCAGGAGGACGACGGTGGCTGAAGAGGACAACCAGAAGGACGAGCACGAGCAGCTGCAGGAACTGCCGCTGGACGACGACGCCGACAGCAGCGACGACGAGAAGAAGCCCGCGCTCGGCTTCCGCGTGACGCCCTCGTCCGTGTCCTTCTCGCTCTCCACGGTGCAGCTCTGCATCATTGTGTCGGTGGTGCTGGACTTCGCTGGCTGCATCTTCTCCAACGTCGGGCTGTCCATGGCTGGCAGCGGACTCTACCAGGTCGTGTACTCGTCCGTGATCTGCTGGTCGGCGCTCATGTCCCGGTTCATCTTGAAGAAGATCGTGTCCAAGGAGGAGTGGTTCGGGATCGCGCTCGTGACGTTCGGCCTGGCCTTCAGCGCGCTGGGCGAGTCGGGCAGCGGACGTGACAACACGATCGTGCTCATGGGCTGCTTCAACACGCTGGTGGGGGCCGCGTTCTACGGCGGGAACTACGTCACTGGAGAGTACACGCTCAAGCTGGCAGAGCGCCCGCACCCGAAGGAATTGTGCCTCAAGATCGGCGCCGCTTGCGTTGCTATCATCGCTGTGTACCAGAGCATCTTCGTGCTGCCCGAGTGGGACGCGCTCGTGACGAAGCCCATTGCTGAGGCCAACGGCAACACCACTTTCATCGTGTCGGCTCTCGTGGCGTACACACTGTCGCAGCTGGCCCACGGACTCACGTACTTTGTGATGCTGGGCTCGAGCGGCGCCGTCACCACTGGAATCATGCAGAGTCTGCGCGCGGTGTGCGTGTTCGTGATCAGCTCGATGCTGTACTGCAGCCAGCAGGAGTCGCAGTGCTTCGACACCAAACGCGGCGTCGCCACGCTCATCGTCGTGAGCGGCGTCATGTTTTACTCGTGGGCGAAGAGCCAGCAGGGCAAGGCGAGTGTGCTAGCCCCACCGTCGTCACTGCGACGACCGAAGAAAGATCCCAAGACCAAGATGATCGCAGGCAAGAACTACGTCGTCTAGGTCGCGGCGCCGGCTGCAGGGGCTGTATTATCCTGTATTCATTAGTTCATAGTTCATAACAATATTCGCTGCTCGACAAGCAGATCATTCATCCCTCTAGTCCGCGAGCAAGCTTTCAGTGAGCGATTGCAACTTCTGCAGCCGCATATTTACATCCTCAGGAGAGATGCGAGTCATTGCAACCCCAGCTGAACGAGGCGGAGGCTTGACATGCTCGACCTCGTCTATTGAGTTTGGGGCCGAGATTTCGTTGATGCTCATCCGACCGCCGCGACCTTCATCCCGCCCTTGCTTGCGATCACCTGTAGCTGTCGATATCGCAGCTGTCTGTGTCGCCACAGTTTTCTGCTTCGTTGGCCGCGCGTCTTCTGTCTGCGTACCTGTGGACTCCGTAGGCGTGGGCTCCACCGGTTTAGTCGCCACGGTCAACTTTTGCTCCTGCTCGCGGAGAGAACTAAGGATGGTGTTCCGCTCACGCCGCAACCGTGTCAATTCGGCATCACGCCTGCGCACTTTGTCCTCGAGACTTGCCACACGCTCCGTTTCGTGAGCGAGCAGCGCTTCCTTCTGCCGTGAGAGATCCCGTTCAAGCTGTCGGATGCGGACCTGCTGCTTGCTGTGGTCGCTCTGAAGGAGAGAATGGGCCAACCGAGCGTCCTGGATCTCCGCCTGCCAGATTTCCTGTTCGTGCTGTAGCCGCTCAGCATGTTCAGCCTCTAGCTTCTGTTTGTGTTGCTCGAACTCTTGCTTCTGCGAAGAAATCTGATCGCGCAGTCTCTGGATCTCCAGCAGAGCCTCGTCACGGGACACTTCAATCTCTTCGCAGCGCTTTTGTGTAGTTTGAAGCCCCACTTCCCTCTCGTATAGCTCGCGCTGAAGCCTGTCTTTCTGAAAAACGAGCTCACCAGTCTTGGTTTCCCACTCTCGACGAATAGCACGCAGTTGGTCTCGAAGATCGTGTGCATCGCGCGCCACTATTCGCCGAAGACGCTCCCGGTCAGCCAGCAGAGCTGCATTCTGTTGCACCAGTTCTGCGTGACTTAGTGCCTCCAATGCCCTCCGCTCTTTGCGCCTCTTTGGCGATTTTGGTTCGCCTTCCACCTTGTCTACTCGATCACCCATGCGCACAGGGAGCGAGATTGGTAAGGCTGGCAGGTCGTTAGTTCTGACTGCGCTGCATAATGCACACGGACCATCGACCTGATCAAGCGGAAGTTTTACCCCATCATCCGCGCCACCAGCGTCCTGCAAGATCTCTGACAAGGACACGGAGCTTTCAGGGATGAAAAACAGCAGAAATTCACCCCACGTGAGAGTAGACGTTGCATCACCGCCGAGTGACAACTTCCGCAGGGCAGTTTCCACATGAGACACAAGCTTTGACAACCTTTTGGGGCCTCCCACAGCACTCAGCACTCCTGGATCACCTCGTCGAAGGGCTTGAAGCAGCGTCTGCGAGAGTACCAGGCCAGTATCATAGGCGTCTAGACGGTGAAAGAGAGCCCGCAGAGCCGTCTCCGTTGCCGGCCTCAAAATCTTCCCACTAGCATTCGAAGGTGCCGCTACATTGGCACTGTCTCCATTGTTCTCCTGCTTTGACTCGTCGTTTTGCAGCGCCCCCTTGCGCATCTGCTCCAGCCGATGCGCCCACACTCGTCGCTCGGCTTCCATAGCAGCTTCACTATTGCGCAGCCGCACTTCTCGGTGTTTTACCAGAGTAGCTGCCAGCTCAATTCGCTCTTTCGCAAACTGCAGCCTCCGCTCCAGCGCTTCTAATCTTGATGAACTGCTATGGAGTTGCTCCACCTTATCACGAACTAGACCCCCTGTAAATCGAACCACGGTTTGGGACAAATGCTGCAGATTTTCACGCTCCTGTGCCAAGCTTCGCACTGCTTGTACTGCCTTCGCATTGGCCTGCAGTCGCCGGTCTTCAGCTTGGCGAGCTCCTACAATCTCCAGGTCTCGCTGAGCCTCAAAATCGGCAACGCGCTGCTGCCACATCTCCATTTTCTCTTCACAATTTGCAAGTTCTCCACAAATCTGAGCTTCTCGCTGCCGATATTCGTGTGACTTAGCCTCATGAGCAAGCTCGCTCGATCGCACCTGTACCATAAGTGCGACGCACCTTTCACGCCAGGCGGCAAGCAACTGAGTGTACACCGTCGCTGCCGCTTCCACAGTCGGTGTAACACCATTGCCATTTTTCACAGTCAAGGAAACGTGCGAGCCCCCACCCCGCTCTCCAAAGCGAGCAAGCACGTTCTTCATCGTCTTGTCCTGCACCGCCATGATCGCCTCCAACGCATCCACACGACTCTGCAACAGCGTCTCCCTTGTTTCCAGACTCGCCAATGCAGCATGATTCTTCAGCGGCTTGCTCGCAAAAATGTCCCCAGAGTCTCGTGCAATCTTAGCATCATTTATACGTGTACTGCCATTGTCCATGTGATCCCGCCCCCTGGCGTCTCGTGTAACGAAAGTGTCGTTCTGACGGATTCTGCTGTTGTCCACGTGCCCCCGCCTCCTGGCAGGACAATACATCTCCGATCTGTCAGAGGTTGATAACACCGACGCAGGTGTTGCCGGCAGCCCTGTCGATGCCAGTACCAGCGGGGAAGGCTGTCTCTCCGTCGTGTCCGGCACATGAAATCTCGTCATATCACCGTCAGAGTCTCCATTGCGCTGTCTCCTCCACTCCTCGCTGTCCTTCTCCTCCTCCTCTTCGCTCCTGTTCATCCCTCGATCCACTTCCACCCTCAACGCTGCAGTTGTACCAGCCACCTCCTGCCCTCTGGCATTTCTCTGAAGACTTTCGGGCGTCAAGAGTCGCGTCGGGGACGGCGCCGGCGATGCGGCGGGTGACACCATTCCACCGCTATGCTGCGTCTTGAGCTGCAACTTGGCGTAGAGCCGCTCGGCTGCCGTGACGTCCCGACCGTCCAGCGTCTCCAGTTGCGGCAGCATGGCCAGCACCTCGCGCCGGTACGCGGCGGAGTGCGCGAGCGGGTT
>JAIKVE010000939.1:0-14879 GCA_024679115.1 Phytophthora pistaciae
AAAACTGCCGTACGACGTCTCGGTGGGTCCGCGATACATGTCCTAGGAGCGTCTCGGCAAAGTCCTCATCTGACACTTGTTTGCCGTAATGCATGAGCTGCCGACGCAAGCTCTCCATCTCCCGGAGCCATTGATCCATGGTCTTGTCAGGAGTGTACCGGTTGGAGACAAACTCATCACGGGTGAAGATGTAGTTTCAATACTCGCGCTTCGTCTGTCGATCGACAAAGCAGCTCCACATTGCTTCTGCTGATAGTTCTTGACAGATCATCTCAGCATCGGCTGCCGGTACACCATGCAGGATTGCTTCACGCGCAGCATTATCTCGCGCAGCAAAGCCAACCATCCCCTGAGGATCAATGCGATAAGAGCCATCCACGACACTCCAACAGCCAAGGCGGGTAAGAAAAGCACGAAGCTGCACAGTGTATAAATCAAAACTTCCTTTCATCACTGGCGGCTTATGCGAAATGTCTAGCTTCATGGAAGTCAATCCGGGTTGAGGGACTCCAACACCGGGATGCTGCACTCCAAGTCCGACTTGAGGTACTCCAGCACCGTGTGCACAAGCTCCACCAGCTACGTGCATCCCAACAGGTGCAACTCCACCGGCAAGACCAACTCCACTTGTCGGCACAACACCAGCACCAAGTGCGCCCACTCCAGCAGCAGGCCACACGCAAACTCCAGGTGCAAGTCCAGCGAGAGAGACTCCACTCACGCCAACTCCAGGTGCGACACCAGCCACTCCACCAGGAACGTAAGCTCCAACTCCAGCAGCGTGACAGCGTGACCTCCAACACCGGCAACTTGACCACCAGCACCAGCGACGTAACGTCCAGACACTCCGGCAACATGCCCCCCAACTCCGGCGACGTGACCACCAGCTCCAGCAAGTCCTCCACCAGATCCAGCTTGGCCTCCCTGAGCCGTCACAACAGTCGTCGCCATTGGCGGCACAGACATCATCACTGAAGACGTCGCCACTTGCTGCACACTCGGTGCTCCACCCGCTGCAGAAGTTCCAGCACCCGTCGCAGACGTCGAGGATGCCGAACTCGGCGGTGGTGGCGGCGAACTTGACGAAGGCGGTGTGTTCCCACTCATCGCAGTCACGAAAGGCTCGTCACGTACTTGGGCTCATAACCTGTTAAGTATCTGGCAGATATAGAGCGAGTGACCGCGCACGAGCGGAGAAGAACAGCCAAAAGACACTTACTTCCCACGGAGAAAGAATGGGATTGAGGGGGAGAAAACCTCGCAGGTGACAACCCCCTCTACAGTTATACAGTAATGCAGAAAACTAACGGTCGCATACAAAGTACTCAGTCGCACACAGGGACTGGACGCAGGCACCCTTGAACTTCATAGTGCTGTGAGCTGGCGGAGCTCGACACGCCATCTTCACAGCGATCATTTCTGCATTGGCGCGGGCGCCACCAAGTCGCCCTCGCCTGCCTAGAGGCCACGGAAGGTGGAAAACGACGCGGGTCCTACCTTTTTACACTGCTGGGATGAAGAAGGCTGAGCTGGTCGTACAGCTGAAGAAGCTCCGAGTCCCGAGGGTCATGTTGGGCCCATTTCACGACGACCTTCAAGGCTTTCGTTATCTCAACCGCTTGCTTGTCGGAAGCAGTTTGTCCTGTCATCTCTTATTTCAGTGCGTTGAGAAGCCGCGGGATCTGCTTCATTCTCTCTTCGGGCACCATGGCATCTAATAGAATAGCAAAAAGGTCGTAGTTAAGACGAACATGGTCTCTCTTTTCTTGACTTTTTTGCGAGTTATGGCGCTCAACAACGTCGACCAGCGTCTCGTTGAGCCTAAAACAACGAAAAGGTTAGCATTGTGTCGAGAGTTTCCACCAATCTGCAAATATATAAGGCAGCACATACCTTCTCAAACCGAGAGCACGTTTAGGGTGCCGTTCCTGATTAATCCACGGCGACAGAGCTTCACTGAAGTTGCGATTTGCTGCGAGGAGATGTTCGCCTTGAGATCCTAGATGCGCCCACAGAATCAAATACTTCATCGTCATGATGGCCTTGTTGAGGGTGATCTTGGGCAGCACTTCCACCAAGGCGGGCAACACAACAGGCACATGGCTATTCCGCTCCTGCACGGATAGTCGCGTCAACCTCAGCACCATCACCATGCAGTTCTTCTTGCTGACGTTTGGAGCGTCCATGCTGCTCTTGTCCGTCACGGCATCCAATCGAACTAGCACGTGGCCGATTGATTGCGGTGGCTGCATCGACGCTGCATCCTCCTCGCTGTGTGTCGGAACTCCGTCACCAGACTCGCCCTTCTTTCGCTTATTGCTTGTATGTCCCTACCAGAGCAGCATAAAACAAGTGTCACCTCCAGCAGCAGCTTAATCAAAGGTGCAGTAAATATTCGATAAACTTACTGTAGCGATGTCGGCTAGTACCGACTTCAGCTTTCGCTTCAAGTTGCGCTGCAACTCTATCGTGTTGTCCATAGCTTCTAACAGACTTCCACTGCCACCTGTCGCTCCGTTGCTTAACTTGGTCACTGCGTCTCGAACTTCCTCCAATTTGGAGAAGGCCGCCGAAACGTCGTTCATTGCGCGGTTCATGGACGAGATTTCTTCACGAAGAACGTCGTTGTAGCCGCCTGCAAGTTCCTCCTGTGGTACGAGCGACAAGATGCGCTCGTACAGTGCGGCCGTCTCCGTTGCCATCATTGGCGATGGTCACTATTGACTGGTGCAAGATGGTGTAACCAGGGTTACCGTCAGGTACACAACGTTGAAGTCAAGCGGTACACTGGGTTACTTCCAAAAGTAACCTGGGTACATACTGTACCACCAGTGTAGCCATCTGCAGACATCTTATCAACGGGGTAGGATGAACGCATGAAAATGACACCGGACCAAGATACGTGGTGGTGAATGGCCATTCTTTCAGAGGTTCATAGTTCAAACATCACCCAAGGGCCGACCAGGTTTTACTTACTTACGACACTTTGACCGCTTGGAAGCCATGTTGCCAAGTCTATCCGACAAATTGGGCTCGAAGCTCCGGCAACTGACTCCTGTGATACATCAGTCCGCCGTTGTATCCGCTCGACAGGACGCACTTCAAAAGCTCAAGGAAATCCGTGCAATCCAAGTTTCGCACGCGGGCAAGAAGGACCGATATGTGGTCGGCGTGTGTACCGACAACCAGCCAGCCTCCACTTCGACCCAAGAGGACGATAACACTCGAGGACGAAGCCGTCGAATCGAAAAGGACTTGTCGGAGTTTGTCGACCTGCACGACAAGGTGTACGAGATTGTGCACTTTGCTCACAGTCGTGACCAATGCGAGCTGTGCAGCAGAATCCTCGACGTGATCGTGTTTGGACCGAATCCGGACAGCTTGGTCTTGCACTTTGTGAGCCATAAGCGGGTCGCGCGCGAACTTGGACGCTTCGTGGAAGCCTTGCGTATGGCCACCGTCCAGCACACTACGACCGGTAATCAAGGGGCTGCTCTGGGCAAACCTTCGTAGTTCAAGTAGTCCACAAGTTCCTGCTTTGATACGGTTTAGTTTGCAACGAATCGTAGCCAACATAATTCTGCTTGTAGCTGAGGGAGATGTATTTACCGTATCAAAACGCAAGTACTCCATCCAAATATGCTGCGCTCCTAACGTTCTTGTCGGCCCCCGCCTTCATAGTGCACAACTGCAACGATTAGGTGGGCGGCATGAAATCGCGCAGCATCTCAAGCACAAACTCTGGGGTCGTTCCTGGATTGGCACAAGCTGACAAAATCCAGTCGACGGAGCATCGCGAGCACTTTCTCGGCGGTCACTGCTTGAGACTCGATGCGAGCGGAGAGAAGTTTGTCCCGGATCCACAACAATTTGTCCGTCAAGGCGAATTTCGTCTTGTGGAGCTCGTCCATCAACCTGCCCAATTGCACCAGGTCATGGTGACAACCATACCTGTCAGTGACGATCAGCATATTCGACATCTGGGACGTCTCCATGTTCACGAGCGTCCAGCTCGGATACATCAAGGTGTTCACCATATTTTCCCAACAAATGCGGCCGTGGCAGTAGCCGCTCCCGTGCCACTACGCCAATGCAGCTAGAATATTGCGGAGCCATGTATACACTTGTGCAGTGTCCTCTTGGAGTCGATAAAACCCCACCGGAGACAGATCCACCACGATCTTGCGTGACCCAAATCGAGTGTGCTCGAGTTCGGTCACGTGTTGAAGGCCGTTCATCTCCGTCGAGTTGAGCTTCTCCAGGGTCTTGTAAATGCTCACAAGTCTCTTGAACTCACGGCCGTCTCTGCATTTACCGAATTTGTTTTGTAGAGGGATACACCCTACCGGAGCTAAAATACCGGACGCCCGATTTTGCTCAAAAAATGAATCGGCACCGGATGCCCAGATGTATTTATCAAAATTACTAAACTGAACACTCTACCTCAGCATCAAAGTTTCTATAAGGCCGAACCTCACCAACGCGGCTGCCAACACACCCCAACTTATTAGCTCGTTCGCGACCACCGCCGTAACTTTAGAGCGAATCTCTGCAGAGCGATCTTTCCGTTGCCCCTGCCGCCGACAGAGCTATAGAGCTAACTGACGAGCCCATCTTAACACCAATATTCTTCTCCCTCGATACTTCTCTGTAGGTAGACCCGGAAAAAACGTGTGTAGAGTGAAACGAACATTGCAGTGTAGTCTCAGATGCTCGACAACGTCGAAGTCTCTAAATCTTACGCCGGTAGTATTTCGAGCTTCATGATCCGGACAGATCTGCTTGGGTAAGTGCATATTCGATTGTTGTCGTTGGCAATACTCTGTACCTGTGCCTAACATACACTCGTTTCGATGCTGCAGTGTGGTTAGAAAGATTGAGGGCACCCTTCGTGACTTGTTCAAGACGACGGTGCAAGAGAGAGCGGCGACAGCGCTGGAGTGGGCTCGTCAGCTCAGTGAGGAAGGCGTCTCGGTAGAACATGTCGATAAGGGCATTATGTTGCTGGACGAGGTGATTCGACACAAGCAGCCAGACTGGAAACCAAGGCAAAACGACGTTGTGCTTGAATGCTACGACCTGCTGAAGGAGCACGCACAGCTGCTGGAAGCTGGAGTAGTGCGAGGTCAGCGCATGGCGGTGATAGCAAAATCGCGACTTTGTCGCAGGATGCGAGAAAAGGATGAAGACGACCACGGAGACCAAAGTGAAGGTGACTAATAGGAGATTGGCGAACATTCTTACAGATTGCTGTATCATTGTCTACGGTAGCAGCATCAAGCCAGATCGACGCGCTCCAGCGTCACATTCGTTCATCAACAAGTATTTAAAAAAAATATGTTACAAGTTAAAATTAGACCCCGAAAGCAATAGGCGACCCAGCTGTTAATTAATAAGGCTTTAGAAATCAATTGATCATTATAGTAGCAATATAACGTTGTTGGCAGGAATGAATAGTTGCTAAATAAATCGTTTGCTGACAGTTCGACTAAGTCGAGTATTTTGTGTGTTCTTGAACTACATCAAAAAGATGCTGAGGACGACCAGTGTCTCATTTTGGCCTAGAAACTTAACAAAGTGGCCATTAAATGCTCTGGGTCGGAGCAAAAACTTGGTATTCGCTCACAAACTATTGAGCTAGGCTAGCGCTAGATAT
Organism: Phytophthora pistaciae; assembly: GCA_024679115.1. Taxonomy (NCBI): domain Eukaryota; phylum Oomycota; class Peronosporomycetes; order Peronosporales; family Peronosporaceae; genus Phytophthora; species Phytophthora pistaciae. The sequence continues at coordinate 5,657 of JAIKVE010000939.1, forward strand.
ACAGAGAGAGAGAGAGAGAGAGAGAGAGAGAGAGTTAAAGCTATTGAGATCGTCAAAATCACGCTGATTTTTGGTAGCTCACTGTTCGAAACCATTCCTGAGGTTTCACATGAGGATAGGCTTCAGCTGACACACCTGGTACACACGTAATTAATATATTGGTACACCGAAACTTAGCAAGCTAAGAGTTGAAGTGCACTCTGGATAGAAACCGATATTCGCAGGTAGATTGACAAAGTGATATAGTCCAAAACAATTTAACACGGAAAGAGAAGTGCTCATTCCTCGAACAGGGCTAAAGCACGCAACCCTGCTGCTATGAATTTTGATGCCATTTTATCGTATTCAATGGGGGAAGTATCTAAGTATCCAGAGAGTGACTGGTGCGCAGCATGTGCGGCGCACCGAAGTCGCTGCAATGCGAATTAGACAAGTTTAGACGAGCTATCCCAGCCCCCGCGAAGCCTTAGTAGTCAATCGTCAGAGTTTCGCAAAATGTGCGGCATTTGCTCATCCAACAGGTAGATATATCGCTCTCTCTCTTTTTTTTTAATTTACGCATCGTATCGTCTACATTCGAACCAGAGCTCGTTATCGACCAGAAATGCCACCTATAATAACGTGCAGGTATCCAAATCTGCAGTGAAGACAATATTAACACCCTCCGTTCCATGTTTGGCGAGCGTGTCTAATGTGAGGCGATGTACTAAGCTTTCAACATTTGAGGCGTACAGATTACGTAGCTCGAGCTAGCAGACATGATAGCACGAGATACTAACAAGCGTTGCCCAGCGGTAAAAATATGCTTCAGCGGACTCGCAGCATAGTGTAGTCGTGAAATCCTTAGTACAGAGATGAGTTATAGCATCATAGCTTTTAGTGGTAACCTTAGGTTTTAGTGTGAAAGTTATTAGCAAACAACCGCTGAGCTGCAGAGTAGTACATGTAGCCATTCATAGATTTACATGTACTGGTTTAGGTGGGACAGTACTCAATATCAATTAGAAAATACCCGGTTTTGGTAAGTTACAAGATTTTTCTGCCGCGCAAGCACAGCTCTTCGACCTGTGAACTCAACAGATCAGGAAACAAGAATTACGTGGCGGCAATTGCAGACTAGAGACTTACCTCTTCACTTCAGCAATTGGTATTGCCTAGTCGTTTAGGTGCCTTTGTGAAAATGCAATTTTTTGCGCTTACTGCTTAACTGCATACCGGCAGCGTACCCTGCCTATAACCCTGGTTACACCATCTTACACCAGTCATCCGATGGCATCGGATTCCGATTCGGAGACTGCCGCGCTGTACGGGCGCATCCTGACGCTGCTACCGAAGGACGAGCTTGCGGGCGGCTACAATGAAGTTCTTTGTGACGAAATCTCGTCGATTAATCGCTCGATTAACGACGCTTCGACGGCATTCGCCAAGCTGGAGGAAGTTCGAGACGCAGTGACCAAGTTGAGCAACGGATCGACCGGTGGCTGCACCGAAAGTTTGGTGCAGGTTTTGGACAGCACGATGAAGTTACATCATAATTTGAAGCGGAAATTGGAGATAGTTCTAGCTGGCATGGCTACCGTAAGTTGCATGAAGTTCATTCATCATTCGGATTTGGGCTTGATAATTACACCAGCTTATTATTGTTTATCCACCCACCTTGCAGGGCGAGAAGACCACGGCTAAGAAAAAGAAGACTGAGAACTCTGTGGATGCCAGAAAGAAAGACACCGGGGTAAATGAGACATCGATGCAGCTTTCTGCCCCAACTGCACAAGTTCTACTTCGATTCGATGCCACGCCCCACCACAACACGAATGGGACAGTGAAACGTTGGGCGTCGAACTTGGGTCGAAAGAACTGTATGGACGTGGTGCTAAGGTTGACTAGACTATCCGTGGTTGAGCGGGGCAGACAACTTCCTGCTGTACTGCCCGCATTGGCGGAGCTGATACCCAAGATGCCCTCTTCACATACCATCGACACGATGAGATACGTGATTGTGTGGGCATATCTGAGCTCTGGACAAGAGCCTGCCCTCCAGGCGCTCTCCAGCTTCCGCGACGCTGTATTGACCTGGGTCAACCAGATCCAGAACCGCGACGATGAACTCGGTCTCAGGAGGTGCGCACCTCTGTTTGATCCTGTCCGCCACGTTACGTTAACCTTTTGCCGTCATTGCATCGTCTTCAGGCACTACGAAGCGTTAGCCGAGGTGATTGAGCACCACGCCCTTCACGTGAATGACGACGAATCGAAGGGGTCCGTACGCATGAACTACGACGTCTACATCTGGTATGTAAACGCTATGACACCCAAGAAAAGGAAGAAGCACATTCCCGAGGTTGTCAGTGCCTTGAGCGAAGAGATGTCTCGAGATATTGTGCCCGCAAAGCAGTCGAGGGAGATAACGCGAGTGTTGAAGCTGATTACGAATTGGGCCAAAGAGGGTCCCCGAGACCCGGAACTTCTTCAATCGTACGACTGCCTAGTGGCAGACACCAATGCGTTTGCCGACAAGCCGACCTCGGGGCGATCCTTCAAGAGTAAGATTTTATCGAGGTTACCACTCAACCTATACTGTTGTGGGCTTGTCTGACAGCCACTTTGGATTGTACTATATGCAGAGTACGCACACAAACTGAGGGCTTCACTGGTGAATTGGCGCAGACAACAGAGCAAGAGCAAGTAGCGGTCTCGTTACGGTAAACTGGCGACACGGCTGTATAGTACTCTCGATCGAAGATCTCGACGAGGACATCCTGGTATGAACAGGCAGATTCGACACCAGGAATTAGACTGCAAGCAACGGAAACGGAGCTGGGAAATGCAAAAATGCAACAATACTCGAGGAAGAAGGCCTGCATAACTGTAATACTTCAACGTCGTGTACCCCTGGTTATAACCCTGGGTACACCATCTTGCACCAATCAATACATGTACTGACCATCACCGATGATGGCAATGGAGGTCGCCGCGCTGTACGAGCGCATCTTATCGCTCATACCCAAGGACGAGCTGTCAGGTGGCTACAATGACGTTCTTCGTGACGAAATCTCATCCGTGAACCGCACAATGAACGACGTTTCGGCGGCGTTCGCCAAGCTGGAGGAAGTTCGAGCCGCAGTGACCAAGTTGTGCAACGGAGCAGCTATCGGCCGCAGCGAGAGCTTGATACAAGCTATGGACAACACGACCGAGCTGCAGCGCAACTTGAAGCGGAAGCTCAAGTCGGTGCTAGCTGACGTGGCTACAGTAAGTCCCCTTGAATACCCATTGTACTTACAAGGCAGAGGTGCTGAGGTATTTCTATTTGTTTCTTCATCCCTTTTTGTACCCCTCTTACAGGGTGGACAGACAAGTACCAAGAGAATGAAGATGGAAGAGCATGCGGGTGCTTGCTCAAATGACGTCGAGCAGAATGCAGCATCCATAGAGCTGCCTCCCAAACCAACTGTGAAGGTTTTCCTCCAACTGGATGGCGAGGACTCGAACGATACTACGAATGCATCCTGGACATCCGCCTTAAGCAGGGAAAACTGCATGGAGAAGGTGCTGAAGGTGGCCCGACTATCCGTGTTGGCGCGCAGCAAATGCCTGCCTGCAGTTCTGCCCGCGTTGGTGAAAGTGATGCCCGAAATTGGCACTGAAAATGCCATCATTGTCATGAAATGCGTGGTCGTGTTGGCCCATCTGAGCCCTGGACAGGAGCGCGCCCTACAAGCACTCCGCAGCTTTTGTGATACTGTATTGGAGTGGATTAATAAGCTCAAGGAGAACAGCAACGCGAGCGGTCTAAGAAGGTAAGCGGTCTTGTTTGATGAAGAGTGGGGTGACACGATTCTAACCCATTCGCATTTGTCGAAACTGGTATGATTCTGCCATTTCAGACTTGGCGAAATGCTGTCCAAGGTTGTTGAGCACCAAATGCTACACATGAGCGACGAAACAAAGAACTACGTACTCCTCAGTTACGAGCTTTACGTGTGGCACGTAACTTCTATGGTACCCACGGAAAGAAGGAAGCACATCGCTCAGGCTTTCAACGCACTGAGCGAAGCGATGTCAGCACCCATTGTTTCTGCGAAGCAACCGATCGACATCATCGGAGCGTTGAGGTCGGTCGTGAAGTGGGCTCGAGGTGATCCTCGTGACTCGGAGCTTTTAGAGTTGTATGGCAGTCTCATCGCGGTCTCGAAATCTTACGCCGACAAAGTATCGTACACTGGAATCAGAACGAAGCTGATACGGTAAGTGCTCACTCAGCTAATCGATAGTCAACTGTTGTATTTGTACGGACCTAACTTCGTGATGATGTTAAACAGTGAAATCAGAAAAGTTGAAGAGGCTTTCGCGAAGTGGTCAACACAACCGTGTAAGAGAGGGCAGCGCTTAGCTGGTATGGCCAGCTCAATAGGGAACATCTCTCGACAGATGACGGTCGATAAAGGCATTCTTATGCTGGACGATGGGGCCTAAAAAAGAAATCAACAGCAAAAAACAATGTGAGTATAGCTATCAGTAAGCTACTCGCTGCCATATCCCCTTGTACAGTATTAATACCCATTTATCTTCGGCGTTATCCGTGCTGTAAACACATGTTTTGTGTTTATTTCCACCACCAGTCAAGTAAAAAAGCCACATGGAGGGATACGCTTAACGCGCGAGTCTTGGCGAACGTGTCAACCAGTGAACTCCGCCGCAGCTACAACATCGTGCTGCAGGAAGAGTTTTCAGGCGTTGTCCTCGCTTTGGACGGTGTGACGGCAGCTTTTACCAAGCTAGAAGAAGTACGCAATGCTGTCTCCAAGCTCAGCTCCTCGACTGTAGAGCACAGCGCGAGCCTCCAGGCAGAGCTGGAGAGCGCAACGAAACTGCGGCAGCAGTTGAAGAAAATAGTCAAGAAAGTAGCGACGGCGGTACGATCGAATACTTTACGATGTTCATTACTGATAAGTTACTGACACTGCCGGATCGTAATATGCAGGGAGGCGAGGCGGAGACTGAATATTGCTCGGTCAGTAAGCAGAAGTTGGGCGTGGAGCTGCCCAGCAAAGACGCCAAGAACCGAGAGAAGCGTGCTAATGAGCCATTGGAGACGAAGAGTAAAGAAAAGAAGAGAGCGAAGAAGGACCACGAGACGGATGCCTCTCAGAACAAGAACAATTCGCTACAGGCGCCAGGCAAGTCGCTGATACTTAACCCGATGGGGACACAGTTAGCTCCGAGCAAAGAAGTTGTGGATACTACTGCAATGGACAACCGCAAGGGCGACAGACAAGCGGCAGCCTCAGCGCTCAAGATGAATGAAGACAACTTCTTGAAAGTCATGACAGAGGTCAACGGATGGGACGTGCTGGAGCGAAACAAGTGCCTGCCTGAACTATTACGCGAGCTGGAGACGATCGTGGAGCAGCTCTCGAGCAGCCAGTTGCAAACTTCTGGTCCCAACCTTTTGAAGTTTGTGATGGTGTGGGCCTTCAGGTGTGAAGGCCGAGAAAACCTCGTCGAAACGCTAGGCGTCAGAAGGTATGTGACTTTCGTGAAGATGATCGCACTGATAGCCGGTGGATGCTATGAGTACTCTGGTACTAATTCTCACACTATTTGTGGTTGTTTACTATAGACTGCATTCCAGACTTCAAACCCTCCTACAAGGCGCAGTCCAGGCAATTGGTGGTGCTCACTCAAGGTCAACTGAAGAAACCTCTACAAATCATGACATCCTGCTGTGGGAAGCAAACTTCTTGGCTCCCAAGAAAAGAGGCCCACTAATTGCTCCGATTATTCAGGCACTGGAAACTGAAATGATGCGTCCGATAGTATCTCCCGAACGATTTCGAGAGGTGTCGAAAGCTATCAACACGCTGACTTACTGGGCGGAGCGTGAGCGCGCCAATCACCGACTGTGCAAGTTGTTTCGCGGTCTTGCTCAAAATGCGAAGCTCTATGCAGGCAAAGTGGCGAACTTTACCGTCAAGGCTAACTTACTGGGGTACGTGGCTTTCACTGCTACTTGAAGTATCTTTATTAGCTTAGACTTACGTATGTTGTACTTGTCGTAGCGATGCTCAGCGAATGGAGCTAGCAATAGGAAGGCTGGCCAGCTGGACGATTAAAGATCGGACGACGCAAACGTTGGCTTTCGTGAACCAGCTCCCGGCCAGTCCCCCGCTGGAGGCCGTCGATATTGCGATCTTGATGACGGATGAGATCGTTCGTTTCGTAGAGCCTGGCTGGAAACCCAGACGGGACCGTTCAGTGCTCGAATGCTACACCCGGCTCAAGAGTTTGGTTGGATTGTTACATGGGCCAACTCAGCACCAGCGCGAGGCAGTACTCACCAGGTGGAAAATGGACAAGGTATAACCAAGGTGACTGTGCCATTGAAGCAATAAACCCTCGGAATGCATTACTCCGACAGAAGTTTAATACTTATGACGTGTCCTGCCAGCGTAGCCTTTACTACGCCTTGCTGGTGTTACTATATGTATCAAACGCAAATGAAAGTAAGGATGTGTGAAAAGTGGGCGTTGGCGTTTTTGATACAGTGGAGCGTAGTGTCTGCCGTTTCTCAAAACGATAACAATGCCAGACGTGGCGAATATCCGCACATGCGTCAGACATTAGTTGACTGCCTACCCAACATAGTGGTTGGTGTACCAATACTTCGTGTAGGCAGTTAAGAGCACCGTCTTCGTGTCGTCCGACAGATTGGACGCTCGTAACAGCTCGTCAAACTTGGTCACTTGCATGCCGTCCTCAAACTTCGGCAGAATCTCCTTCATATGAGGCACGACCTTTTCAAAAAGAACTGCCAGTACACCAGCATCTCAGATTTTGGCAAGTACCGGGCCCATGTCTTCAAACGATGACAGCGAAAGCTTCGTGAGGATCAGATTAGCCGCGATAGTCTCCTTCCAGCCTCTTTCTTCTTCGTCCTCGTACGTGTCGGCCTTGTGCGTCCTTAGGGCTCGGCGGTCGTTTCTTCTGCTCTCTACGGCATTCATCGCCACTGGCATGGAAAGCTGCACACCAGTAGCAGCCGAGGCGCCGTCCAGCGTCGCGACGAGAGCGGCTACTGCGACGAACACAGCGTAGCTCAAACGCATGATCTTAAATCGAGATCGGATGACAAGACGGATAAAGGCGCTGGGATGAAAGCTTGAGCCTTCGGAGTGCAAATTGCCAACTAAGTGTAAAGGCCAATCGAGTAGTACTGTACCTTGCAACCACACCATGCACAATGTACAGAGTACAGTCTACATGCACATGTACTTGTCGTTGACGGTTGAATGATTATGGAGTGCTATGTTGACGCGGCATCTGATTGTGCAGATACTGTAACGCGAAACTGCGGTCCGCGGTGACGGTAGCTGCACCAACGTCGCTCCATTCGTTGTGGCAGGTCGCCGCGCCGTCGTCTGGCAATGTAGTCCACATTATTTAGTGTTGGTATCTCCAACGTGTAGTATTGGGGACTAGGTGCAGTCCCCAATATTATAGAAGGCGTCCATATTGTCATCTTGATGACGGATAAAATCGTTCGTTTCGTGGAACCAGGTTGGAAACCCAGACAAGATCGTGCACTACATTTCTGCTGAAGACTTTTGTTGGATTGCTAAACGGACCAACTCAGCACCAGCGCGAGGCAGTACTGCCCAGGTGGAAGATGCACGAGCGGTAACTTCGAAAGTTCGTCCTTGCCGTGAGGGTGGGCTGCTCAAGAGTTGAAGAAAAAAGAACATTCATTTCGTAAATGGGGGTTCTAATGTTAGTTGCCTTTTCAACATCATCAAAGAGCTAAAATATTGTAGCGATGGTAGCGTCGAGCAGTGAGCGATAAAACACGATTTCGACGGTCACCATTTGATACCTTGAGTATGCTAAATCAAAATACAGTAACAATTCAAGAATGCCGTGCTATGGCAATCCCAAGATACGAGTCATAGCTGAAAGAGCGAAACGTGAAGTGAAGCACGTACCATCGAATCGCTCGTGCTGTCTCCATTCGCACCGGATTTGGCAGTCTTTTGTAGCGAAATGACAGGTTCCTGTGTGCTTCTGACGTTAGCAAAAGGACTTAACTTGCTGGTATAATAACATAGTGTACAGGTCGTCTGTATCATTGGCTTCGACTTAAACTCCACTACTGTACGTTTCTATAGCCGGAGATGGAATCGCTAGTCGTATGCAAAGCAAATCACTGCCACGCCCTCAACACCCCAATTCAATTCAAACGACACGAACAAGGCGGTCCGAAGGTAAATAACTATGAGAGCAAACAACACAAAGTTCCGACGAATCCGAAAAACTCGATTGAGTGCTTTGGCCTCGAATATTGTCTTTCTGGTTAATGGTTGGTCGGCCAATGCTTCGTGTAAGCGCTATACAGCACTGTCTCCACGTCGTCGGACACGTTTGACGCTTGTAGCAAGTCGTTGTACTTGTTGACACCCATTCCGTTTTCAAAGGATGGCAACATATTTTTCAGGTGCGGTACGAAATTGAAGTTTAATGGGAAAACCTGTTAACGTTACTTACATGATAATATCATATATATTATATCAAGTTCGGGTAACACTCAGCCCGAATCTGGGTACATCCGACGGGTAGTCGGAACGGAAAATCCCGATAATCGTACAGTTTTTTTGTTAATAAAGTTGTTCAAGTCTACAGCCTTTAGATCTTTAAACTAACTTATTGGTCCAGTGACGTATCTGATCTGCTCAGTGCTTCAAGAGCTAGCACCTCCAGCAAAAGCTACAGCCGCAGCTATGACAACCAGCCATTTATGAACGGCACCAAGCAACACAACAGAACTTGCGAGCAAAGTTTTTTTTTTCTATTGTTTTGCCACTCGATTTTTTATCCGCACCGAACGTGTGTTTTGGTCGTGTAGTGTGATTCTAGCACGCAGTAGATACACTGATCCGTGGATGTGCACGCGCCAGTGGTCATACCCCACACGTGTCGTTGCTAACCAACTACTTCATTCCGTATTTAATCCTCAACGCCTGCTCCCGAAGCCACTTATCGTGGTCGCTTGCGGCTTTCGTTGCTTGCTTCATGTATTCGGCTCTTGCGAGCTTCTCCGTAGCCTTGGCGGGGTCGGTGAGCTTGATCTTCGCCAAAAAGTCAGTCAGCGACGAAAGCCCTTGTTGGAGGGAGTATACGAACACACGCACAGACAACTTGTTACGTTAAGGGGAAATCTTGGACTGAG
>JAIKVE010000940.1:0-14875 GCA_024679115.1 Phytophthora pistaciae
CAACGTGTCGGGCCGCAACGGGTCGTTCGAAGGGGACCCGCTCGCGCAGAACACGCCCAGCGAGAACACGCGCTCGCGCAGCAGCTTCCTGGACGGCATCCCGCCCATGGAGCCGGTGGATCGCGGCGCGCGGTGGGCATTGAGGCTGCGCAAGTGTTTCAAGTGTCAATGTCGCCACTTCCATCATTGGCGACCCAAGCAGAGACTCGTGTCGCTGTGGAGACGCATGGTGCCCAATTGGGACTCGCTGGTGCTGAAGGGGACGCTGATTATGGCCGTGCTGAGTGTCCCCGTGGCGGTGGCTATTGCTGCGGTGCTGTCAAATGCTGCGCCCGATAAAGTGCACATGGTTGCAAGGTGTGCGGTGCCTGGGAGCATGGTGAGCTACTCGGCGTCGACGGCGTATGTGGCGGGAGTGCTGATACCAGCTATGAACAATTTTGTGTTCTTGATCGTCTCCTTCTGGCTCGGGATGCTCTGCAGTCAGAGTCGGAAGCGAGTGCTGCGAAGCGCTCCGTGCAGCATCAGCTCAAACCTGAGTACGTCCTTGTAATTACCTTTCACACAGATTGGCTGCCATCTAACGCTCTTTTTGTTTTTGTCCACAGAGTCGGCGTTCATGCTCCCGTGCTACGAAGCTATCTGGTATACCATTGCGGCCCTGTCGGCTATTGGGTTGATTCTGTACTTCGTCAGTTTTCAAGCGTACAAGAACGGTAGTGGCAAGACTTACCGCGCTTTGAAGATAGATGACGACCCCGGTTACCCGTGCAGTATCACCACGATGCCGTCTGTGTGGGTGTTGCAGCTACTGCCAATGCTCATGATCCAGCGCAGCGTATCCCAAGAAGCGGTGCGACGCGCGATTCTGTACTCCGGCGGCGTGTGCATTATCTTCGTGGTATGCAACATGACGCTGTATAAAGTCGGAAACGATATCGGGGACATCATCACGATGATCATTTACTTCCTGCTGCTCATTTTCTACTTCTGGGCCAAGTTCGTCTTCCACGCGCGAGCCACGTTCGACTTCTTCTTCGTCGCCGCTGTGGTCACCTCGATCATGAACATCATCAGCTCCATCATGGGGCTTGCCAAAGTTGACCCGATCTCTACGCTACCTATTGTGCACTGCGTCGTCTATGGATTGGACTCGCTCATCGTCGTAGCGGTTCTACTGTCACTTCGCGCTGATACAAGATACTGGCTGGCCATCGACGACAATGGATCGGGTGCGACGGCCTCGTCAAGTGCAATGCGTCGCTATATGAATTTGTTATCGGAGCGCGGCATGATCACCAACTTCTCCACCCGTACGTCAGTGTACGACGTGCACCACATGATCGAGGAGCATCGGCATAACGTTGTGGATTTCTCCGCGCTGAAGCTGGACTGTATCATCGCTCAAGGTGCTACGTCCATTGTCATGCGCGGAACGCTGCGAAGGAGTACCCCCGTGCCTATTGCACTCAAGATCTACACCGATGTGCAGGTGACGAACGAAGAAGTGCAGCGATTCTCGCGAGAAACTGCATTGAACGTGCAGTTGTCGCACCCGAACGTTGTTCGCTTCTACGGTCTGTGCGTGGTGCCGCCATCGATCTCGCTCATCTTTGAGTTCTGCGAGTATGGAGCTCTGGACGCGACGTTGCGTGAAAACCCCGAGATCTGGACAATGGCGGCGAAGCTGAAGGCGTGGCTGGATGCGTGTCGTGCTGTCGCCTACTTGCACAGCTTTTCGCCCCCGCTCCTTCACCGTGACATCAAGACGGACAACTTCCTAGTGGGTCAAGACTTCCTGATCAAGCTCGCGGATTTCGGAGAAGCCAACTTGCTGCGACCACGGACTGACGGAACCATGACCATCGCCGGCACTGTCGACTACATGGCCCCAGAGATGATCAAGGGCGGCAAGACAGCTCGCTACGGCACGGCAGTTGATGTGTACAGCCTGATGATCACGCTGTGGCAGATCATGGTGCCTTCGCGTAGTCCGTGGGAGTCCAAGTCGCACCTCGAAGTGTATCGCTCGGTGGCAAACGGCGAGCGACCCCCACTACTACCGTGCATCCCGAAAGCTTGCGCGGAGATCCTCGAAGCCGGCTGGGCTGCCAACCCAGGCGATCGCGTTGCTGTTGAGGATATTATTCCCTCTGTCCATCGTCTCTGGCTGCTTGCCATGCACCAGAAGCCTCTGAAGCGCACGAAGCATTGAGGCGACTCGGCACTGTGCCTACCGACTTAACTTTCACCCAGACGATGTAGACTGCGGTGGAGGTTGTACGCTTTTATCTATATTGTAAATTCTGTTGAATGAGTAAGTACCCCCTAGCGGAAGGTTTAACGACTGCGATTCATTCCGCACATTTTGATCATAGTTCTGTTAATGATCGTGGAGGCTCCGACGATGCCTCACTTTCCTTCTCGCGATGCCGGTGCTTCCGCGACGAGCCGCTCTTCTTGTGATGTGACGACTGCGAGGCGTCGTCCTTCTCTTTGTCCTTCTTCTTCTTGCCGCTCTTTGACTTGCTTTTGTTTGAACTGTGAGGTGTCAGCGATTTCGATGAAGTGCCTTGCTTCCGAAGAACTTTGTCTCTCTGAGCTTGTCGCTGCTTGGCTTGAAGACGTTTCTTACGCTCCTTCTCCCTCGCCTGCATCTGATCCCAGTCCGCGTCGAAAGCTTGAGACTCAACCTTGCCCAGAACCGACTCTTCATTCACCGACACGTCTTCGGGGTCGTCAACACTGCCATCTACCGACGGGGTCGTTGACGAAGGCACCGACATTGATGCATATTTACCGAGCTCAACAGTATCGTCCGCTGAAGATGAAGGCGACGGGGGTGACGACTCGATCTCCTCCGATACGGAGCCACTGGTTTGAACAGTAAGTTCAGACGCTCGCTTCTTCGGAGCTTGGATCTCGAAGCTGAAGACCTCGTCCTCACCTAGAAGCGATTCTCTGTCGCTATTCTCACTGCCAGCGCTGTCGGTATCGTGGTCAACTGTCGTAGCAGCCGTCGGTGTATTCATCGACAGGAAATCCACGTCACCGGACTTGTCAAAAATGTCGAAAGTAGAATCTGATGGTCTAAGCGGTTCCGCCTTCGATACTCCAAGATGCACCTCCATGCTTGGATCTGAATGCGCTTTATCTTCAGCTGGATCATTAGAGCTGTCAGCCTCCTTCGTACTCGCGCTCGCTTCGGCCGCTATAACTGGCTTGGTGAGATCAGTTGACTCCACGACTGGTGTGCCTGGTGTCAACCCCGTTTCAAAGTCGTCACGAGTTTCTCCTCGAGTTGGCGCAATCTCGAAAGACGATTTGACGCTTTCCGCTTCATCCACAGATTGCAACACAGACGAAAAGTCTTCATCGCCAGTCAGACTTAGATTCACGTTCTCACCCTCCAATGTGCTGATCGACATCCAGTTCGAAGCTGCGTCCGCAAGAAAAACACTTGGAACTGGAGCAGACGTTTTCTCGGGGTCTCCAAGAGCATCAGCTTTCGGCACCTCGACGTCTGACCCAGTTCTCAGCAAACTGGGCGCCAATAAGTCCGTCGTAGTATCAGCAGCAGCACTCTCGTCGGGATTTACAGATGAATCAGGCGGGTCCCGGCGGGATTTACGCCTTCGCGACTTGGTTTTCCGCATCTTCGCCCAGTTAATCGCAAAATCGTCCTCCTCGTCAGCTTCGTCCAGACCTTGAGCACTTAAATCAGAGATGTGGCCACTGGGTTTTCTGCTGATAGATGTCACGGAGTTGGCGTTGACCGCTACAATGGGTGTATCGCCACTTTCTTCGCCGTCGGTCAAGGATGTCGAAGACGCTTGAGTGAACAGTTCACTTCTAGGCTTTACAATCTGAGGCTTCACCCCAGAACCCTCGACGTCTTCAGCGTTGACGTTGTCTCCACCATAGAGTTTAGCCACATCATGGTCATCAGATGTGTCGAACAGCGCATCAATCGGGTCTTCCTCCTCTACTTGCCTTTTCACAGGTTTCAGAGCAGGAGTAACGTCGACCTGAACTGGTGCAACCAGCTGATCATCCAACTTGACCCCAGTACTCTCCACATCATCGCTGGTATCCCGTCGAGGGGGAGACTTCTTCCCACGCCTTCCTTTCAGTGACGCCAACTCTGGTTCACTGTCCGAGTCAGCTTTAGTCGCCGCGACATCATTGATTTTCCGACTTGACCGGCGCCTTGACTTCTTGCTCTTGACTTCTCTTGACTTGGGAGCAAGATCTTCCTCGTCGTCGCTCGCCTCTTCTCGACCAACACCGGTTTTGGTTGCCCCAGTCTGGAAAAGAGCTTCGTAGCTAGTTGCACCACCGAGAGTTTCAGCTTCGTTCGGACTGTCTTCGAATAGATCAGCAAACGAATCCTTGCGCTTCTTGACGTGCTTCTTCTTGCTACCCGGTCTCTTCCTGCCTTCCCGCGTTTGTGCCGGCTGAATCGATGTAGCGTATGGATCACTTGGCTTGCTACTCTCCTCGTCGCTGCTGTCGTTGTCAAAAATGCTCTCTTTCCGGGCACTCGGTCTTGTAGCACTGTGATGCTGCTTAGCCACGTGGCTGGTTCCTGCACCTCCTTTCCGACTACGGATGAGCTGCTTCAGCGCCGCCAGCTCGCTCTCCAAAGAACTAATCTTGTCGACGATAATTTCCGCCACCTCATCGTCAACTTCCTCGGCGCCACCATCCTGGGAGACGACAGTGCGCGCGGTAGGACGCACAACCGGCTCAGAGGAAGCATAGTAGCCCTGCCCACTAGTTCTGGAAGCCGGCATCGCCTGCGGTGCTTCCAACTCCGTTGATTCTGATCGACTGACGGGCCGAGCAGCTACTGCACGCGGAGGAACTCGTGCAGCGATATATCCCCCAGTTGCAGGGTCGAACACATAGTCATTCGGCTCTTCGAACTCGGCAAAGAAGTCGTCAACAGACTCCTTGTCTTGAGGCTTTTTCACCGTTGAACTGCGCTTCAAGTCGTCCATAATATTTCCAAGTGGTGCTGTTTGAGCTGAAGACGACGCGTCGTAATGAAGTGTCGATTCCGGGTTCTCATCGTAGACTGCGCGAGGTTGAAGACTCGTTGGCACAGCATATGTGGCGGTTCCAAAACCAGGAGAGGATCGGACATTGCTCCACGTAAATCCAAAGCCTTCCGACTGAGATGCGTCTACCCGATCATCCAGTAGTGACGTCGCTGTAGATTGTCTCCACGTCTCAGCAGGGCCGTTGAGTAAACGAGCAGCGGGTTGATCAGACGGTGGTCCAGCCCCAAGCAGCATGCCATCACCTTCGTCAAAAGACCGTCGTTGATCAAAGCGAGCAACTCCAACTGCAGGAGCTCCGTACGACGTTCGACCTGCTACAGCAGCTCCTGTCGTTGCCCACCCGCTTGCACCCGTCGAACTGTACCGGTCACTGGATACGTTGTTTTTGGGCGATTCGAAAAGATCATCAAACGTACCTCGGCGCTTACGTTCAGGCTTTTGCTGGGGTACATCGTAGCTCTGGCTTGCTGCACTGACCTGAGGAGGAACTGCGGCCTCAAAGCGAGAGAGGGCCTTTTTCGAGTCGCCGTATCCTGCCATGGTGAATCGAGTAGCTTCTGCGGGAGCTTCTTCTTCTTTTTGAGTGCCTGCATAATAGTTCATCACAGTATGTCGCTCCAGTCTGCTCGTAACTTGCTCGTGCGTGCTGGTATGATCGAGCTGACTGGTGCTCGTTACAGTCAGGTCCTGCTTCGCACTGTCATCCCTTACTGGAGGGGGCACAACCGAAGTTCGAGGCACTGGGGCAGGTTTCGGTGGCGTTGTAGGCTTCTCCGTCGCCTTGGATCCCATACCGAAGAACCGCTTGAGTGCGCCGGTGAACCCACCCTTTGCGCTTTTGTTCCCAACGCCATCACTAGCAGTCCGGCTACGTCGTTGGGCTTCAACCGGAGAGTTTGACGTATGTGACGGGGGATCCACGATACTGTACGAGTCTTGCTCGCTAGAGAAGCGGTGCGCTGGCACTGTCGGAGGCACTGCTGAACCATTTACCCACGCCATATCCTTTGCAAGCTGCTGCTGCTGCTCCTCTTCCTTTTTGCGCTGCTCCTCTCGCTCTGCAATGGTTGCTTCGAAGAAACCAGGCGAGTTGTCAACAACCAATTTGTCGGCATCGTCATCGTAAAACGTCGGCTGAGCAGGAGTGAGCGTGGGGCGTGGCATGGCAGGTGCGGGCAGGCGAGGCTCATCTTCCGACGAATAGGACGGATTCAGCTCGTCCAGCGTCATGCTTTGATTTCCTAGAGCACGAGGCTTGCTAGCCCTGGCTTTCTTCTCTTTCTTTGCCCCCGTGGACTCTTGGCGCTTTGTCCCGCTAAAATTGTCCTTCAGGTTGTCTTTGAACGTAAGTCGTGGCTGAAATTCCTGCTCGTAACTTGGGTTGTAGTCGGCCCTGTCATTCTCCGAGCGTTTGCCACTACGCTGCACGCCATCATAGCTGTAGGGAGCAGCAATTGACTGTTGTTTCGGCCGAGGCATAGCAACTGTGCGAGCGTCTTCGTGGCCAAGTCCGGGCCCACCCACATCATCATAGTTAAATTGCTCGGAGAAGTACCCGTTGCCACTCAGTTGACTGGGCTTGGCACTGTGGTCCGTGTGGGTCATAGTAGCACGCTGCTGCTTCGGCCTCGGCATCTCGACGGTCGAGTCGTCGTCATGACCAAGACCTGGTCCACCCACATCGTCATACCGGAATTGCTTGGAGATGTAGCCATTGCCCGTGATACCAGCAGTCAGTCTGCTGCCAGCAATCGGTGCAAGCACTGATGGTTGATCCGGCGTGACGGTATACGTATCCTTAACGTGATCTCTCCATCCAGGTCCCTTGGATCCCCCCTCACTCTGGTCGTCAGCACTACCCCGAGATTGTGTCCGCTGACCCGGCACGTCAGTAAACCACTCATCTGCACCATCGAACAGCGCCGCCCCATTTGCCGCCGGCTTCTCTTCAACCTCCTCCACCTGTCGTCGAGAGATCCTCGCCGTCTGAAGTGGCACAGCCTTCCCCTTCTTCTCCAGCTTCTCTCTCTTCTTCCGTTCCTTCTTCTCCTTCTTCTCTTGTTTCTTCCTCGCCTTCTCCTCATCTCCATTATGCTTGGGAGTGAACGCACTCACTAGCGACGAGCGCAGATTGCTTTGCTTTACGTCACCCGGCGTAGAAGACACTGGCGTCACGTCCACCTCATCACTCGAGTCGTCGAACAAATTCGACGTCGTGTATCGCCCATTCGCGAGCGTCTCCCGGTCGTACGCGTCCTGCTCCGCCAGCAGCTGGTTGTTGCACGTGGAGCACACCCGGTGCTTCCTGTGCGAGAACTCAAAGAAAAGAAACGACGAGCAGTCCGAGCACATGACGCGCCCGCAGTGGCGGCAGTGGTGTTTGCGTCTCACGAGCGAGAAGTCCGCTCTGCAGAGGCCGCACCTGCTCACCGCGACGTCCGACTGCCACTGCACGTCGAACAGCTCCTGGCTGTCCTTGCGGCGCGCCTTGCCGTGCTTCCGGCGGCGTTTGTCCTGCTTCCCGGAGGCCGCGAGGTCCGTCGCATTGCTCGCGTAGGACCTGGAGACGGCGCTGGAGGCTGCAGGGCTACGAACAAGCGAGCGACTACCTGGGGTCATTGGCTGCGCTGCTGGAGACGGAGAGCTGCGCGGTTTCCGCTGCGTAGCAGGCGACGACGCGGCCGGAGGGGGATTCCCGTACAAATCGTCGAATTCGCCGTCATCCTGGGGGAGTGTTGCAGCAAGAAAGCATGAGCGTGGAGGTGAGGACGAGAGGAAGGAGGTGTGATAGGATAGAGTATGATGGGAGGCCTACCTCGTCGAAGAACGGGTCGTTCATGACGCCGCGGGGCTGCGGCGAGCACTGCAATGCTCGCTGCACAGCTTTTGTTCTCTTTTTGGGACTGAAATGCTTGAGTTGATGGAGCAACGTAAACGCAGCTTCTGCGCAACTTAAAGCTGACTTCAACTTGCTGAACATGTATCGGGGGGGGGGGGGCATCGTTTTCGACATGTATTGGCAGTAATACGAGTAGTTCTAAGCAAAGCGTACGTTCCACAAGCTCTACTTTAGTCTTCTTCGATGTAGATGCGGCTTGGTAGCGAGAACCCGTTGAAGGTGGAGCCCGTGGCGAAGCTGTAGGCCCCCATCCGCGGGAACGTGATCCACTCGCCGACTTCCAGCACGGGTAGTGCAGTCTCTCGGGTGATCGCGTCCTTGCCGTCCATCGTCGGGCCCCACACGCTGCACGGAACGGGTGTCGACTCGTCCTTGTTTGCTCTCTTCAGCACTACAGGGTCCGACACCACGCACAAGTGCGGCGTGCTGAACGATCCGTGCCTGCCGTCGTTCACGATGTACATGTAGCGTGGCTCCTTGGCTTCACTCTCGGGCTCGGTGAGCTCCGGGTCGACCTTGCGTCCGATCACGTTCACCGTGAGCGTGGCACAAGCCGACACGAAGTACCGTCCAGGCTCGGAGATGATGTCAACGCCACTACCTTCGGGGAAGAGCTCGTCCAGCACCGTATTGATGGCTTCAGCTGCGTCCTCGAATTTTACCGGCCCAAGGTCGTCACCAGCAAAGCCCCCTCCAAGATTCAGCAGCGTGAACTTGTATCCAGCCTCCAAGCCCATAGTAAACGCCCGCTTAGCGCGCACGATGGCGTCGACGAACACGCTCGCTTCCAGCACCCCGACGCCGACGTGGAAGCACACTCCCACCACATTGAGCTCCAGGCGCTTCGCCGTCTCCAGCAGCTCCGGGACGTCTCTCATGGGGGTGCCGAACTTGGGGCCGAACTGGTGACGCGCCTTGGAGTCGTCCACTTGCAGACGCACCACGAGCTTCGCCTCAGGGAACTCGCTCTGGATCTTGAGCAGCTCGTCGCGCGAGTCGAACACCATGAGCGGGACGTCGTGCTCGCGAGCGAAGCGCAGGTGCGAGCGCTGCTTCATGGTGTTGGCGAAGATGATGCGCTCGGGCGGCACGCCGTGCTCCAATGAGAACGCCACCTCCGACTGACTGGCGCAGTCGACGCCGGCGCCGAGCTTGGCCAGCAGCGACAAGACCCGCATGTCCGGGTGGCACTTGACGGTGTAGAAGGGCAGCACGCGCGGAAGCTGCGCCATCATGCGTCGGTACTGGCTCGCGACGTGCCGCAGGTCGATGGTGTAGAAGGCGTCCTCCGCCGCGTCCCCCAGCGCTTCAATGTGCGCTCGAGACGCCGCCAGCACACTCTCGTCCAGCATAGCAACCAGTTAGTTAGCTTGAAGTGGCCACTCCTTATGGTGCAGCTTCAATTGTGAGAGCTTGGCAGCGGCATCGTGAGCGTGGAGGAGGGCAGCGGCAACATGCGCTGGCAGGTGAGCATTGGTCCAAAACGAAGTGAGCGACCTGGTCTTGCACTTGCTGACGCGAATCAGGAAGTGCAGCGACCTTCACTCCTTTCCTGTCGTCACAACACGTACAGACTTCTGCACGTGGTAAACGGTGGTGGTAGAGGGGGATGGGCGGCATGGCTACACCTAACAGGTAAGTCGGGTCGTGATCATGGTGATCATGGTTCAGTCTCCAAGGGCTTCAACTTGCCCTCTCCTTCAGCTTGAGCTGCTTAATCTTATGCGCAGTAATGGCGAGCTCAGCTGGCCCGCTGTTAAACGTGGGGATCATGGATATGGTGCCACGAAGACAGTCGTTGGACTCGCTGCCGTCACCTCGAGCGCTTTGAATCTATGCGGCATCGGTCGTGCAAACGGGGCTGTCTTCTACAACGACAACAACCCGAGCCAAGCCATGTCAATATTGCGGACGCGTGCTGCCAGAAGACATGCTCCGACGTGCTTGGAACGGAACGGAACCTTCTCCCCATCTCGCACTAAAATCACGAGGCGAAAAAACTAAGAGGCTCGGTTGTGCGATTGCCATATCCCAGCACCATGCCCATGAACCTCTGGATTCTGCCACCAGACGATCGCCATTCTTTTGTGTGGGCGCCAACGGCGAGCTGCCGCTTCAAGCTGGCGCCGTGCGTCCAGCTGGCGACCGGCGTCATGGCGTTGAACGCGCAGAGAATAGGGGCAGACCCACGTGAAACGCGCTAGGCTTTCTTTGCTGATCGTTTGGCCTGCTGCTTGGCGAAGCGGCGTACTAATGTCGTCCGCCCCAATACCACCACCACACTCCACTCTCGATTTGGACTCGCATCGCACACGCCACGCCACCACTGGCGATCTTCCACTAATATAGCTTCGATATATAGCTCCCAGCACCTACGGATGACCATCGACGCGCTGTTCCCCAGAGCCCGGCGGCGTCGAGCTCGTCCGACTGCCGCGCAGCTGCCCATCAAGTCCTCCGCTCTGCTCGCAGCGCTGCTCTTCGCTATGGACGGCCTCGACGGCAAGACACGAGTGGTTTCTGCTGCGTCACCGCTGCTCCGAGGACCTGACGCGCTGCTGGAGCTGGACGGCAACTGGGAGCGGATGCTGGCTGGAGGAGGCGACGAAGAGGGCAACCCGTACTGCCACAACTCGGCGTCGTTCCTGGGCGTGGGCAACACCCAGTGCCTGCACGAGAACCTGCGGACGGCCGTGATCCTGCTGGCGGTGATCGTCGCCGTGTCCATCGGCGTAGACCGACTTATCCACCAAATCCGCACCGCCATCAAGTGTCCGCAGCTCCGCAAGATCGTGAACCGAATCTTCGAGGAGGTGATGATCCTCGGCTTCTTGTCCATGGTAATCTTCACGCTCAACACGAGCGGAGCCCTCAAGTCACTCGCGCTCAACAACCTCACGGCCTCGGAGCAGCTCCACTTCTACGAGTTCTTCCACTACGTCGTGTTCCTCACCATGATCTACTTCATCATCATCGTGCTGCTGCTGCTGTTCATCGGTACCGTGGTGCCCAAGCTCATTTGGGAGATCAAGAAGCACCCGAACGAGCGTCGAGAGAGCATCAGCGACATCCACGACGACACCTACGACCCTCGATACCCCAGCGTTGGTGGAAGCATGAGCGACCGCGACGACTGTGGTGGTGGTCGCCGTATGCGGCACTCCTTCATCCGAGACGCCTCCTCGTTGGCTCGTGACCTCAACCCGCACAGCTCGGGCAGCAGCTTCATCGACGACGGAGATCGCACTCTTGACACGCCGTCCGACGACTATTACGTCGCGATGCGTGCCCGCCAACGCTCTGATGGAGACGGTGTGTACCGCACGATGGCCATGAGGACGAGGGCGCTGTCTGGCATGGACCTCGTCTTGGGATCAAGGGCGTACAGTTTGCTTCTCCAGAGATACCAGCGTGAAGGCTGGGGCTTCCGCTTCAACATCCGCAAGCAGTGGAACCTCTGGAAGAGCTTCGAGATCCTCGCGTACAATATCTGCCAGAACAGGAGCGGCTACATCTACAAGAACCCGTTCGAGATGGAGCGACTATTTGGCGTGCGACCGTCAGCCCCTGCTCGTCCGTTGGGCCAAGAAGAGGATGGCTTCGAGAACGAGGATGATGAGAACCGGATGACGTACGCCAAGTACCATGTGCTCTGCATGCGCAACTTGCTGTTCCACATGACCAACATCCATCCAAGCGGGTTTCTCATTCTCCTGGTAATCTGTCTGCTGCCTTCCATCTTCCCTGAGCAAGACCACTGGATCTTCATCGGCGTGGGAGCTTCGCTGCTGCTCGTGAACGTCGTCATCTTCTTCAAAGTGCTGAAGATATTGCGCGGCATCGTCGACGACCGCCTGCGGGTCATCACGATGAGAGACATCCAAGCTCGACTTGACAAGGTCCTCAAAGCCTCGGAAAGCCGCAATCGACGCAAACGGCGGCCCACCACCGCTTCCGCTTCCGACTCGGCGCCAGTATCAATGAATGAGTCGGAGGAAGACTCGAGTGCGCATAGCGACGACCTCCAAAACATCGTGAAGGCTCGTCGCAAGAAGGGTCCGATGAAGTTCAAAGTGGCTGCGCTCGCTGTTCGCGCTACGATCCGAATGCAGATGTCGGCGCTTTGCCACCGACAGCTCCACCATCACGACGACCGGTTCTGGTTCAACAGTCCGAAGCTGCTGCTGCGAATGTTTCAGTTTGCCACCATCGGACAAGCCTTCTACTTGGTGTGGCTCTCGCTCGTGGAAATCAGCAGCCTCACGAATGCATCGTCTTCAAATGGTGGTGGATCAGCGCTTCTGGCAGTTATGGTGATCTTCCCAGCGCTGTCACTCATCGTAATCACACCACTCACGATGCCAAGCCTTGTCTTGGTCATGAGTCTCACCGGCATTTTCGTGGATCTCAACGTGAGCAACGTCGAAGAGGGCGTGAAGCACCACAGCGTAACTCAAGAAGAGGTAAAGACGCACATGCGAATCATGCGCCGTTCGTTCCTGAAGAGCCACTACTCGGAAGGAGTGGGATATCAACCACCACCTGCGACGCCGCCACTTGGTCCTGCTGCTCCAGACGATCTACCCGACCCAATTCCCGATCAGCGAGACTCTGTGGCGTCACCGACGAGTGTATTCCTTCGCATCTACGACTCACCAGCAGCTGCCGTCAACGCGAGACGCAGTGGGTCCTTGTTCTTCCCGGCCAACAATAACCACTCGATCGGCCGCAACAACTCGCTGGGTCGCAATAACTCGCTCGGTCGCAACAACCCTCTCAGTCGGTGGAGAGGCCACAGCAAATCTGTTGGAAGCATTGGAAGTACGTCGGATTCTCAGGATGACGGTGGATACGGCAGCTCTCGGCGTGCTTTCAATCTCGCGGCTTTCCAATCCATGGGCGGAGTTCTTCCTGCGACTCCTTCAGGTGCCACAGCGAACAATGTCGATAACCAAGCAGCTCAATCAGCGTCATCATTCAGCAGCAGCACTGGCAGTATGTGCAGAAGCCCTCGACCATCTCGAATGGAGATCAATACTCCTGGACCGACCATGAATTGGAGCCAAGCTAACGTGGATCCAAACGTGGATATCGGCAACAACAACGCCGACGCAGACAACGAGCAGGAAAACGACCAGGAGCAGATTCCAAGCCCTGTGTCTGCAACCTTCAAGAGCTACTGCTCTAAATATGGCGGTTATCCGGACTTGTGATCGCCATGAACGCCTAAGTACTTGAATTTGCATGTTGCCTTTTGGATTAAGCGAGCAACAAATAAAAAGCATAAATAAGAGCCACGAATACCAGCATACTAACAAAGCAGACCACTCACATAGCCAACGCTTCTGGACTCAAACGCTTCGGTTGGTGCAGCAGCAGCAGCAGCCGGAACCAACCACGAACAACCCGTAAGTGAGGAAAATCAATGTTTCTTTAATGAACCCTTGATCAGGTGCCAACCAAAACCGAAAGCAGACCGTACCATCCATTCGATCACACTCACACGCACACGAGCTTCTTTCTCGAGCGGGTGAATGTGCTTTATCCCAAACCCATGGTGGTGCTTGAACTGTTCTGGTGCGGAAGAACACCATGCCTCATGCTGCTCCTTCTACGCTGGCAGCGGCAGTCACCCCTAATGGCTTGTATGCGTACTTCGGTCGGAGCGCGCGTTTCTCCTCCTGCTCGATCAATGAAGCAACATATTTGTCAGCTTGCATAACAAAGGTGCACCCCACCCATTCATCATTACGTACCATGGATGTCTTTTCATCGGCATACACAAGTCCGAGGTCATTTTTCTCCGCCTTCTGTGCTGCACCGTCGAAAACGTTCGTATTGCTCACTGTCGAGCCCTGAGGAGGCACCACAGCTCCCATTCCAGGCGGCGGCACTCCCACCGGTACCGGTTGACCCGCGTATGGAAGACCGACTTGAGGAGGCGGCACCACGGTACCCGGAGGTGGCAGGCCTCGTGCCCACGGCTGCGGTACACCACCATACCCCGGGTAGCCCTGCGGTGCCACCATTCGAGGAGGCGGCATGACACCGCCAGGGAAACCTCTAGGCGGAGGTGGCGGAATAGCGCCTCCAATTCCAGGAGGAGGGGGCCGCATCGGCATCCCGATACCAGGGGCACCCGGATACTGCATCGGAGGAGGCGGCCGACCACCAATAAACGGCGGAGGCGGCATTCCTCGACCCGGATAACCTCCCATCATTGGTGGGCCATGTGCATCCAACCTCGGCTTCTTGGTAACCCCTCCATCCGCGTCTGCAATAAACAAATGATATAAACTTGTCAGACTTTGCATAGTATCAATATAAAATCAGCGGTGCAGACTCACCTGGCACGCCTTCCATGCCGTAGACCTCGACCTCGACGCTCTCCTTGCCCGGCTTGGCGTTCGGGATGCTCTTGAGGCTCTCCTTGTGCACCTGCTGCGTGTGGATGAGCATGCCGCTGACGGTGCTGAGCTTCTTGTGGCAGGTGGGGCACTTGAAGTGGCGCGCCTTCTGGTGCAGGATCAGCACCTTCTCGTCGTCGAAGTTGCGGCCGCAGTAGTAGCAGAAGATGCGGCGCTGCTGCGAGGCCTCGCCGCCGTCGTCGCGCCGCTTCTTCTTGCCCATGTTGCCTCGGACGTTCTAAAGCCACGGCGATCCGTTATTGCTGCTGAAATCGTGTGGCGCACACCAGATACATGTATGATGTGGTACACCCAATGTATCCATCTTCATAATTGCGCACTTCCAGCAGCTCACTTCACTTCACTTGACTATGGTGTCCGTGCTGTTCGTGTGTCTGGGCAACATCTGCCGCAGCCCCGCCGGCGAGGCCGTGCTCAAGGGCATCGTGGCCAAGAAGGCGGGCGCCGACGCGTCCTCGTACCACATCGACTCGTGCGGCACC
>JAIKVE010000941.1:0-14871 GCA_024679115.1 Phytophthora pistaciae
TTGGTGCTGATGTGCTTCTGTGGGTATTTCTGACATAATCTATGGGTATTTTTCGTATTTAGTCCCAGGCGGGGCGTTGGGTTCGGCGCACTCGGCCCAGTCGCTGGCGTGCATGGACTTGGCATGTCGGGAGTATTCGACCCGCGCGCTCGGTGCAGAGATCAGTGATCTCGGCCGAGGAACTGACTCGAGGCGACCGATCGAGCGTGCATGAATGCGCGCGCCATCACATCCAACACGGCGTTAAACCAGACGTCGGTGGCTGGCCGATGGATGCCGGGCAGTGGATCAGAGACTGCTGCCCACCCACCGCAGACATCACCGCTAGCAAATGTATCGGTCGCTGAAGCTGCTGCTGCCGCTTGGACACCACCAAACTGGTGGTCGTCACCGTCGACGCCGTACTGTAGAGCGCTGGGGGCACCATTTGAGCCGTGGCATGGCCATGCTGCCGCAGATGAGCGACCGCCGAAAATCGCTGGCGTATATCGCTGGAGGCGAATCTTGGCGCCGCGGCCGGCGTGACGCGCATCAGCGGGCCAATGGGCGTCAGCATCGCGCTGCTCACTCCCTGGTGATTGGCGGAGCGCCGGCCGAGATGCGCGTCACGCGATGGTGCTTGGTGCTTGGGGGCGACGATCGCAATGATCGTGATCGACTGTCTCATGTGCGGGGGTCGACTGGGCAACCAACGTGTCTGCACCGCCAGTTGCTTGCTCGGCGACGAATCTGCGCGTGGACGGGTCTCGGAGTGTCCCGAGCCCAGCAAAAAGTTTGGGCCTGCGTGATATCCACGGGCCAACCTCCGCGACCGAGTTGCCGAGTTGGCAGGTCATTCCGCAATTTGCCATCGAGCAAACACTACCCACCCACACAACAACAACAAACCATGAATGCGTACTTTGTACCGCAGCCGCACGAGAAGCCGGCCCCGCGCGCGCCGGAGCGGCCCAACTCCAAGACGTACACGCTGAAGGAGCTGCGCCAGTGCGCGGGCAGCGAGCTGCCGCTGCACCTGGACGTGGGCGCCACCAAGAAGGAGGAGGGCTACGCCGTGTACGACATCACCACGTCGAGCGTGTCGACGCAGAACCGGTGGCACGCGTCGTACCGGTACTCGGAGTTCCTGGCGTTCCGCAACCAGGTGGAGGAGGTGTGGACGTGCCACGACGACAAGTGCCAGGGCTCGTGCCAGTCGCTGCGCGACCTGATCGAGGCGACGTTCCCCAAGAAGGCGGGCCTCATGTCGACGTGGTCGTTCACGGTGGAGGACCGCAAGGCCAAGTTCAAGAACGTGCTGATCCACCTGCTGCGCTCGGTGCTGCTGCCCGGCAGCACCATGAAGTGCTTCCACGCGCGCCAGCAGCTGCCGCCCGCCCTGTTCGAGTTCCTGGACATCAAGGACGACGCCGACAAGCGCTCGCTGCTGCAGGTGTACGTGGACAACCACCAGGGCGGCATGAAGAAGTCGGCGAGTCACACGGGCCTGTCGTCGCTGGAGCACCAGGGCCTGGGCCTGGGCATGAAGAAGATGAGCTCCATGAAGAAGTCGGCCACGACGCCCAACCTGGCGCAGCTGGAGCTGGAGGCGGAGGAGAAGGGCGCCGTCGCCACGGTCGAGGACCCGCAGTGCATGGTGTGCCTTGAGGACGTGGAGGACCACGTGCACGCCGAGGGCCCGCAGGGTCTGGTGACGCTGCCGTGCAAGCACTCGTTCCACCGCGAGTGCATCTTCGAGTGGCTGCTGTTCCAGTACCACTGCCCCATGTGCCGCGCGCAGGTGGGGCCTCACGCGCTGACCAACTACGCGTGCCCGAAGAAACAGGAGCAGTGGTGGCTCGGCAACTTTAAGGAGAACCCTCTGGAGCGCGATGCCGAGTAAGCCGGCCGCCGCACACACATCATCCACTAGAGTATTTACAAAAAGAATAATTTATCATCGCCTTCAATCGATAGTATTTACCAGAACCAAACAATGTTTTTCGTGTCGAGTTCGTCTGTCTTGCTACCGTTCTCGCGGTACACTGTGGGCTTTTACCTGGTGGCATAGCGTGGTCTGCTACCAGTGGTCCGAGTTTTGACCCACCAAAGACTACCTGTGTGCAGTAACTGATAGATAGTACCTGTTTGCCGTTGCACTATCATCGAGTGTGCTGAGTAGTTTCCTGAATAGCATTAGCAGGGTGCTACATACACTAGAGACAACGAATACATTTCGTTGTCGCGATTGAGGGTGGAAGGGCGATTACCAGCGATGACTCCAACCAAAGCAAAACGGTAAGATACAATTTGGACACCCGGAAGGGTCCATCCCAAGTTTGCAGGCATGTCCGGAGGGGGCATTTTGCAAATCATGCCCCTTTTAGATATACGGGGTACTCCTGATGATTTTCAAAGGGGTAGCCCGAACAGTAATGTATCGCTGTGTATTGAAATCTAGAAAGGAGCGCTACAAGAATGTATAATGATGTATAAGAATGTAAACGTGGTGGCCTATCGCTAGAGTGCTCGGTTTGGAGAGCAACGCGCACTAGGCAGCTGCTTGGTACCTGGACATCTTGTCCGCCAAACGTATGAGTTCAAAGTATTGTCGACATTGCAACTCACCTTCCATCGCGTAGTTGCTGAGTGCGGGCGGACCCATCGTACGCGTCAGCGTGCTGAAGTCACCCTCCACTGTGTGGATACCTGGGACAATACTAGCGAGCCCGACAGCAAACTCGGCCAGCAGCCAAACGAGGCCGCCTTCTCTCAGACAATCTCGAGTGTCACTTCACGCGCCGAGTTTTGTTGGCTTTCAAGCCGGGGCGACATTCAGACTTCTTGCTGAAGCAGGGCAGCAGTTGTTAGGTTTGGTTTCAGATACCGGTTGTTGCCGTGGCGCCGAATCGAGCCTTCAACTTAGGACTGTGAGCCGCTAGCAGACGCGTGATCCGTTGATCGTTCCCTATTATATCGATAGGAGAAGTAAGAGGTTCCTATCGGCAATTGCTGTTTCGTTTCGAATTTAGGTACATTAGTGTCACTTAAACTACATTGAGCTAACGACTTCTGACGACCTTGTCGACCGACGTCTCTCACCGTCCGTCCTTAAGCTCTGGCACCAGTATGCCAGAGCAGCCTCGAGCGATTATGGCGTCGAGGCCTCGAGCCCCGAAGGGTTCTCTTGATTATTGTGCTCCAGCCAGTGTCCGATGTCACTGTCAGCATGGGTGAAAATCTTAGCCCATCTCGTGGTGGAGCTTGCCCCGTCGATGAGTTCATGTTGTGCGCTACGTCTGGTGTCCATAGCGAGATTAGCCAGCGCGTCCGCCATCTTGTTGTGGACACGCAAATGATGTTGCCAAGTCATCACTCCTAGTTGGTCTGCAAGTCGGAGGCACTGCCAGAACAGAGGTCGCAGATGCTTGGCACGCGGTGGCGTTCGCGTGGCTTGTTGGTGAATGATAATATTGCTGTCTCCGACGACATGCAGAGGGATCCACTTCCTTCGGTCACACACCTTCAGTCCGATGAGAAGCCCCATATATTCGGCCACGTTGTTCGTGGTGCGTTGCGCCGCGTAGGACATACTGCCGACCCAGCAGATCGCGTGACCCACCACACCAGAACCAGCCTTGACAACCACTGCCCCGCTACCCCCAGGACCGGGATTACCGCGTGATCCCCCATCAAAGAAAAGGAGATAGCGGACGTTGCCACTGGGGGCCATGGAGCTGAGTGGCTGCCAATCAGACCGCAGCACTCGACGGAGGACTACGCTGGCACGGTCGAGCACTTGTGCGCCACCACATAGTCGAAGGTGGACTGTGGCATACCCGTGCCGAAGCCGCGAGTTGAGAGCGGCTTTATGATAGTTAGCTGCAACACAGTTGTGGGGGTCGAAATAGGACACTCGCCAGCGCCACACCGCGTGAAAATACAGCGCAGCCCCGAGTCGCCAGCAGCCCTCGGCCAACCGTGAAATACCTTCAACCAGCATGGTGAGCTCGGCTCCTCGTACTAAAGGGAAAATTTGATCCATAAGTTCCCAAACACCGCGAGGGACATGGGGGAGTCTTAGCGCGAACAGGTTTTCTTCGAGCCTCTCCGTCTGGAGGCCAGCAGTGTGCCACCGACGCAGAAAGATTTGTCGGAGCACCTGAGCCGCCGGACATGTCCAGAAAATATGGTGCATTGATACCCGTCCTGCCCTCACACACCTCGGGTGTGGGCATCCAATTTGATCCTGCGTAGGGTCAAACAGCGGAAAAGCGTGATGGCGCAGCCGTAGCAGAATCTGCTCGCCCCATGGTCCGATCCCCACTATTCGCCGCAACCGGTTCCATTCCAATGTCCGCACTCCGGCAGCTGCTCCCTCACTTTGCTGCTCCCATCGGGCCGCTCTTCGGGCAAGGCTGCTTGCACCTCGTCTCCTCGAAGCAGCAGCCACCATCGCTTTGTAGTGAGATCGCGGCTGAGACCACCTTCGCTTGCCAACCCACAGGCACCAACCAGCCGACTCACGCTGGGATGCGGGTGCACGGACTGAACGCGTATCTGCGGATAGAGATTAGTCGTCACGAATGTGGTCAGCTGGCGAAGACTTGTGACGACCTGGCGTTGTGGCGGCGCGTCGGAGGCGTGGATGATGCAGGCTTCAGCAGGTCGGGATCCGTTCATTTCTACCACTACGGGGTGGTTCTTCGGACTGGCCTGGATCCGCAACTCACAGCTAAAGGTACCCTGATACAGTAGTCTTGGGAAGTTGGTGACCAGGAGTTGAGCGAGCAGTTCCAATTTACGTTCAAAAGCGGACGTGCACTGCTGACGACGGCAAAGTGCAGTAAACACGACTCGTCCTTTGCCCAGACATCTCCAGTGAACAACATCCCGTAGCCGCCGTCCCAAACCCGAGAGAATACCAAAATCCTTAGGTGTCGTTAGCCGGTCTGCGGCCCCATGGTAAATACAAAGGTCGACAATATTCACGTAAGGCAACCATTCGAGACAGAACTCTCCCTCAGTCGACTTCTCCATGTGAAAAAAAAACGCCGACAGACACTTCCACGCAGATCCTCACCGTTAAGCACGAGGCGTGGGCCATCCCAGCTCATCGTGACACACTGGAAGTACACTGCTAGCTGATAGAGCGTTGACACCATGGCTGGACGCGTCGCATCATCTGTGGCGCGGCCTACCGAGGTGACTAGCATGCGCCCAGTGGCCCATATTGTGGTACGTCAGTGGAAACCATTGGGAGGAGTAGAGCCGGCATTGGGAGTGGTGTACACTGCGGGCGGGGGTCGAACGGATGCAGTCGATAGGAGAATGCCTCCTACAATTTGGTCGCGAAAGGAACTCGTGGCCGCCCAATTGGACACCGTGACTGCCGCCATTGCCATGAGTTCGACGCGTTAAGTCGGGTACCGCGAGCCCCCCTGCTGTGCGGGGAAGTGCTGCCAAGTCCGCATCCAGCCAGCCTCGCGCTCCAAGTACTTCCGTTGCGAAACAGCCGTGCCACACGTAGTTCTTAATCTTGCGGTTGAAGTTGTTCATGACACTCGTGGACGGCCACGCATGTTGGCCAATGTAAGTAAGCTTCGGAACGATGATTGCCGAGGCGATCACGCTCCGTTGCTCCACCGTTGTTGTCTTTTGACTGGCCATATGAAGTCGTGCACGTAGCTGGCGATCCGCCACCTCCCACGTATAGTCAGCATCCGACCGGCTACCAACGTAAATGCCTAGGTACCGACCCATTTCGCCAGGATCCTGCAGACACACGGAGTCAGGCAAAACGATGGACTGGGCGGAGCCGTCGGCGTGAAGCGCAATGACCATGGTCTTAGCGTGGTTCAGTTGTAGGCCGGACGCAGCTCCAAAATCCGACGTGACATCTAGGAGAGTCTGCACTTGGTCCGGCGACGTCAAATATACGGCTGTGTCATCTGCGAATCCCGCTACCCGAACTTCCACCTCACCTCCTGCAGATCGTAGGGTCACCCCGTGTAGGTTTGGATGGCGATCAATCTCGCGATATAAGGCATCCAGAGCCAGAATGAACAGCAACGGAGCGAGGGGGCAGCCTTGTCGGATGCCACTGCTCACAGGGACCTTGCGCGATTTGAAACCATTTGCCAGAAATCTGACTGTAGTGCCGGTATGCAGAAGGGCTACTGCAGTAATGAATTTTTCTGGGAACCCGTGGCGACGTAAAGCCTTGAGCAAGAAGCCCCTCGAGAGAGAACCATATGCCTTCATAAAGTCGAGGAGCATGACGATAGCTCCTGTGGGGAGAGGTTCCTCGTTGACGGACTTCTGTGCCGCCTCGAAGATATGCAGCACTTCATGGATAGTCCGTCCAGGCACAAAACCATGTTGGTTCGGGTGGATGCGCTCGTCCAGCGTTTCGCGCATTCTCGTGGCCAGTATGCGCGTGAAGATCTTGTAATATGTATTCAGGAGCGCGATGGGTCTGTAATTCAGCGCCTTTCGTAAGTCCCCTGACTTCTTCAGACAGAATATGTCCGCTTCGAGAAATGAAGCCGGAAACACTCCCTCGTTGTACCATAGGTTGAGCAGGATCGTTAAGATAGGGGCCACTTGTGCAGCATACTCGTGATACCACCCGTTACCGAGACTGTCGGGTCCGCACGCTTTGCCCACCTTGCAGGCTGTAAGAGCTGCCGCGACTTCTGCCTCGGTGATCTCCGTCGCGAGCTCATCCTGCTGTGGTGTCGGGGCTGGGGTCTCATCAATCCATCGAGCCACCTCCTCCTGCCGCCCCGGTGCACTCACCGCTTGTTGGAAGATTGGGCTCCAGGCGTCAGCCAAAGTATCAGCTTTCTCGTGGATGCCTCGAGTTGGGCAGCCTGGAACCGGGTCCAAGCGTCTGATGGTATTATCAGCATACTTACTAGAGATGCGGCGAAAGAATTCACGAGTCGTTTTGCCTTCCCAATAGGTCGCCGCAGCAAACTGTCGTTTCTGATGTAACGACGATCTCTCCCTTTTGCAGTCAGCTATAGCTCGTCGTAGTCGAGCAGCAGGTGTGCCGCCGGTAACATCATCCAACGTTAGCGTTTCCATCGCTCCTGTAATGAAGTCCACGGACGCCGGTCGATCTTCGTCCAAGGCACGCACCCGCTTCTGCTGCCGGCAGAGCCGTCTCAGCTTTTGAGCAAGAGTATTACGGCGTCGGCGCCGACTTGTGCGGATCTCACTAAGAGTGTCCACCACAATCTTCCGCTTCAGATCATCCCACCACTGTGCAGATTCCACTGCTGTCACCCCCTCCTTGGTGATGCGGGCATAGAAATCAGCGAGAAGTTCCTTGGTCGCGGTGCGCACTGTCTCCACTGCATGTGACGGGGGTGGATAAACCTTGGCCGCTTTGTGGACTCGGATTGGATCGTCTGGTTGCACAATGTGGATCTTCGCACCGTGATGATCACAGTGGATTGCTGGATCAATGACTTCCCAGTTTGCCACCCACCGATGGAGACTGGCATTGACATACCAACGGTCAAGACGTGAGGATGCTTCTCCGTGTCCAGGTACAGTGTAATGGTACGTGTGAGTGTCCGCATAGTGGCTACGTAATTCGCCTCGTCGCCATTGCCGTGGTCGAGCACACACCACCGGGTCAGCAAGCCCCCACGCTGCTATCAAAGCTCGTAAAGCAGGGGAGTCATGCGTGTGACGCCGTCGTCTGTAGCTACGGTCAGCGATATCATCCAGCGTGCAGTTGAAGTCGCCCCCCACTGCGATCAGGACGCCGTGAGGAAAGCCGATATCCGCGAGCTGGCGGAAGAAGGCTTCACGTTGGGGTACCCGATGGGGGGCATACACATTCACCACAATTATGCTCTCTCCATAGAGTGTTCCTTGCACCGCCATAAAGTGCGGAGTCCACTGCTGCTCGAAGATTGGAGTGACATCGGTAAAAGCTCCGTACGGGTCTACTAGTATTGCCACCCCCGCCTTCCTCCCCACCGATGGTGACCAGAAGGAGCGCGTCGGGCAGCCAGCGCCAGTCCGGAAGCCCCATCCAGCAGCGTACCGTTGTGTGTAGTTCCCCACTTCGGAGCGTTCGACATGGGTCTCCTGCAGCAGATAGATATCATTCCTGCCGTGGTCACCTTGCCCCCGGAAGCCTCTGAACCCCGCGTCTCGTGCACTAGCATTGTCCCCGAAGCCGTTCACATTCTGGGTTACGCAACCTAATGTGCGATCGTTGTTGTTTAGAGGATGACCACTCGTATGTGGCCTCCCCTCTCTCGTCTTCTCGTATCGACGAAGCCGCCCTATCCTGCGCTTGCGATCGTCACGAAAAGTGCGTTTAATTTGTTGGGCCTGCACGCGACTGGGGATCTCCGAAAAGAACTCCGTGATCGTTTGCTGGCGCCCAGCAGAGGTAGATGAAGAGAGCGTCCTGCTGCACTGAGTATTCGACCCGTCTCCACTACCCGGTTGGTCCATGTTGTGCCCCGAGCGAGGCATTGCCCCTTGAGTCTGCATGGAGTCATCGTCAAAGGGAGCTTGGCACATGGTGCCTTTATTTGCGAGTGGCGAGCGTGGCGAGACACTTCGTCGTGTCCGCACACTCGGCCCAGGATAGGCCCGATGGAAGCTTGATCACATCACCCCAGCTGCCTGTAGAGATACCGCTGCAGATGGTCTTCACAGGAGGGTAGATTTCATACCAAAGATCCAAAGAGCTGGCCGGCGCCCGACCCATTGGGGTTGCGCCCCAGTGCCGGGTAAAATGTGGCAGGATATGGAGAATCGCCCACTCCACGTCTGGTATCTCGGACGGCTGACAACGCAAGTAGCTGTCCGTCAGCCATTTCGCGATCGCTCTCCATCTCCTGCATCCGCTGCCACCTCAAGAATCCTGGCCTGATCAGGCCCGGTTGCTTCGTCGATCCACTGCTGGCATGTGGAGATTAGCCCCGCAGGACGATCCGGATCACGCGCTAGCCGGGTGAGTGCCTCCATTTGGGTTCGATACACCTCCAGGCGCCCCCATCGCTGCAATAGGGGGGGAGGCAGCATTTTTGCCGCAAGTTCTGGGTAGGGCAGAGTCGCAAACAGCTTCCGGAGAGAGTTCGTCGGTTCTGCACCCGCCAGCAGAGCCTCCACCAGAACAGTCAAAGGAGCTTCCGTCGCTGAACTGGAGGCCCGGTCGTTTTCCGTTTGGCGCCAGCTGCGTACGACACCCTCGTTAGCGTGGTGAGCCGCCTGAAACTTGATGTTGATCGCCGGAGCCATGTCGGTTAGAGATATAGCGGCGAGAAGCTGCTGGTATGTGTCAGCGTGTAAGTTGCCAAATACTCTCAGCTGCCGGTGGTCATGGGGTTCCTCTCTGGGGAGAGTTTGCATCGGCCGAAGTCCAGCAGCGTAAGCATCGACACCAGCTGCGCGTAGTACCTGGCGTTCCGCCTCATGCATGAGGCCCACGAGTTCATCGACATCGTACACGTCAGTAGCCAGGATCGGCCACCCCATCCAAAGGTGAACAACATCCATTCGCTGCCGCATCGTGAGACCGCGGTGGAGAATTTCATTCGTCGCGTCTGTATCATCGCGGAGGTCGACGGGTTTGCCTGCCATGGCTACTTCAAACCCGACCTCGACGCGGGAGGACTTTCCCGTGATCGTCACATTGATGTTCGCCGGGG
Source organism: Phytophthora pistaciae (assembly GCA_024679115.1). Taxonomy (NCBI): domain Eukaryota; phylum Oomycota; class Peronosporomycetes; order Peronosporales; family Peronosporaceae; genus Phytophthora; species Phytophthora pistaciae. Next base: position 9,666 of record JAIKVE010000941.1, read on the forward strand.
GTGCGAGGTATCGCGCAACCCAATCGTATGGTTGGGCGACTGCTGAGGCGAAACTCGGATCACCTTCTGCCTGCCACCGATACGAGAGCTCCCCGTGGCGGACTCCATAGAAGTGGCTCTCGTGGTTCCGAACCAGCATCATCGCCGGTAGAACATGGAGACGTCCGCATTGTTGCAGATACGTGCTGGCAGCTTCGTCTGATAAATGCGTATAGACACCAGTCTCATGAGTGTCTGGCGAATCCCCTCCCTGCAGGATAAGATCATGGTCTTGATAGCTGTAGATCTGGAGATGGCCATCGCCAGCGGAGTTTACATCAATCACCAGCAAGGGCTGGCGTAGGTATTGCGCACAGGCCCGCAGGAAATGCGGTCCTGCCCAGTGGGTGCTTGGAACCGGAACGTCTACCGATCGGAGTCGCTCGTGAAGGAGATGCGTGCACAGGAGAGCTTGAACAGCTGCGTTTGTCGCGGGTTGCTGGTAACCTGGATATAGTTTTCCCACCACATCAACGGGATCGACTAGCCCAAGCGCGCAGTCGTCTTGCAGGTTGGCTATCATCAGCGCATAGATGGCCTGCTTGTGGTAATTCGCGTCCGTGATCACCTCGCGCGTGAGTGCTAGCTGTCCCTCCGCAGTGTTAGATATCGTGGCATACAGTGCAAGCATTGCGCATTGACCATTCACGGGAACATTCACCTGTGCTCCGTTGAACCAGGAGAGCCAGTAATGAGCTTGTGTCGGATTCACGGTCGGGCCAACCGTTTTCTCGTAAATAACGCTATCTTCCGAGCCTTGGCTGCAAGTCAAAGGACCGTATCCAGGCACCTCCTGCGCGAGCTGATCCGATGTCATGTCCGACGAATCTGACACAAGGGAAAAAGGTGCTTCCGAACCAGGCGTCGGCGCTGATGGAGGCGACTGCGAGGGCGCTGAGGAACCGACATAGCTTGAGGCTGGTGAAAGCGAATGGGCACACATATCCTCACTGGACATGTTCACATCTGAGTCCACCTCGGGTTGAGCCCGAAGAAGCTTAACGTCCACAAATTCCGTCCGCTGCTCCGCGTCTTCGACAAGGCGTTGGCGACGACTGGCACGCTGAGCCTGACGTTGTTGTTCCGCTGCCGACGTATCCGGGCTAGAAGTGCTCAGAGTCGCCTCACGGGGAGCCGCCATTTGCTCCGTCTGCATCTCCACGTCGGAGTTGGAATCAACCTCTTCTTTGTGTTCTTCCGGGAATGCATAAGCAGCGTCATCGCGAGCATCACCAGCAGAAGCGTCGTCCGAGTCTGACTCATCTTCTTCCTCCATAAGGCCTTGAAATTGACCGTACTCGCGCTCGCGCTGAAAAAGCCTGAACGCATCCAGATTCGCACCGGGGCGATACACTGGCTTGGTAGTACTGCGATCGGCCTGCGGGGCCGCGGTCCCCCGACTCTGCTTCCCCGATCGTTGCTTGCCAGAACTCTTTACCACCGGTGGCTTCCTGCTGTTGGATGCCACGCCAGGCACAGGTATCTTCGCGTCTGCCGCCGCCTTCTTTTGCTGCGGTCTCTTACGTCGCACGATTTCGAAGTCACCATCCGTTGTAGTTTGATCGGCTGCTGACTGTGGAGTCTGGGGATTCCCGGTCTCAATCCCAGGAGCCGCCGTGACTAAGGCCGACGGCTGGATAAGACAAGGAGCCGGAGAGATACCGCCATTCTCCCCGTGTTCAGGTCGCAGCTCCTGCACTAGATTCGTCCAAAATAGGTCGAAGCTATCTTCGTCCGAGCGGCGGTAGTGCGCATGCTCGCCAACTCTGAAAGTGTTGACGGAACCCTCAATGATTCGACATCCCCGGTCGCGAGCGTTCTGCAAGTGCTCAGGCTTAACTTTACAGTATCCCGTGGTATGCTTGGGGCTGTAGCAGCGGCTACAAGGCCGACGGCGGTGAATAAGGTGGTGATGAAGCACCACTTGCGTGGAGCCAATGCGCACTTGCGTCACTCCTTGTAATGCCTCGGGGCAATGCTCTTGAGAAAAACGCACGGTGTAAAACCGATTATCTACCACAGTCGTAGCCTCCATGCGTGGTCTCTCCGCGTCCAGCACGGGAACTCCCGCGAGTTGGGTAAAAGCATTGATCAGAGTAGCAATGCCGACGGTCGTTATCCCCGACACACGGACCGAATAGAGCCGTTTGAGCTGGGCAGGATTGAAGATGCCGGCTTCCAATCCACCTGAGTCTTCAAGGTCGATTACCACTCGCTGAAGGCGGAGCAAAATCCCGTCGTAGAACTGGGCTATACGTCGCGAGTGAAAGATAAATTTCAACGTATGAAGGCCATCGTAGTACAACATTTTGACGTCCTGCATCAGTCGGTCCATCATTTCTTTTCCATGTCGGACATCGCTATTCGCGACGAAGAGTTGCTGAAAGAGAGCAAGTCTGGTCATCGACTTGCGGAGCTGTACTTGCGGCGGGATATTGGCTGTCAACGTGGCTTCCATAAGACGCTCGTGCACTTGCTCCATCATCGCCCTCTCGAGGACTGGCATAGTAGCCTTCAGGAAGACCGGAGGATGCTGTAGCTCGATGTCGCCACGAAGGTACGCCATCAGAGCCAGTTTTTCATCCGTCGAAGCTTATCATCAGCATGTACACATGCTGGCGCGAGAGCCACCGCATGAAGTCGTTCCATCTCCGCCGACAACGGCACTTGTCGTGGCGATTCCCAGTCCTTACTCAAGGTGCTGGATAGTTTGGCCAGAACTTCAGGGGACCAGTCCTTCTTAAGTTGCTGGATCGTTGGCAGTCCAGCACTGCTGCGCTCGGTGGTCGTCGGCGCAGTGCGGAGAGCCGCCGCATACGAGCGCTTACCACTGCGGGCCAAACTGGCTGTAGGCGGTCCTTGATCGGGCGGGGGAATAGCGGGAGCAACCGGGTTCTGCGCGTCCGATGGTGTTGTCACAGGTGGCCCATCCGCTTCCGCTATCTCCCCGCGTTCCTGGCCAGTCGGTGGACCCGTGCTGGGGTTGCTCCCCGCTTGGCCGGTATCGCTGCCCTCGCCCGGGTCCGGAGGGCGGCGCTGACGCGGCCGTCTAGGTGGTGGGTCCGTCCCCATCACTCCTTCGGGCAGGGAAGGATGCAGGGGCTGGCGGCTGCGGGCGTAGCTCCCAGGCACGGCGCGGGCTTGGGTGGTGGTAGGGCAAAGGCAAATCCTCTTCGGTGTTCCGAGGAGAATTGCAGAGTGGCAATTGCTGTTGATGTCGAGCTGATACACGACAAGGTTTCGATGAAAACGGTGATGGCCTCAGCTACCGCTCCAACGAGTTCAGTCTGAGCCATTTGATGCTGGGGTAGGGCGGGATCTATATCGTAGTCGACGTCGTTTTGATCCGACTGCTCGCCTGGTAGGGCTCTTCGTCTTGGAATTTCCAGTGGGAAAGCGTCTTCCAGCTCGGCAACATCCGTCCCAGCGCGGATCTGGGCTTCTGTGGCGGTCTCATGTTTTTGTCTCCGACGGCCATGCAGCTAAATAGCGCCAACGACTTCAATGAGCACCACAAGGTGGTTGGCCGCTTCGATTTTTTCCACATTCATAGAGCTGTCTTCCGTGCTCCTCTCGTGTTTAGACTGCTGCAATCGCACAGACTTATCCAGAGTGAGTATTGCAGTTGCGAACCTTGCTTCGCGCAGTAAGCGCTGATTCGAATAGCTTAGGGAAACCCAATATCCCCAACACCCGCCAAATCAAGGACAAAAACAAGGACCAAATATTAGAAGCTTACGCTGGCGTTGTTTTTGAAAGATAAGCCATCTTACTGACATGGATAGAAAGCCTTTGATTCGCTTTTTAAATACTGTGCTATGCGTAGTGTCCACCATCGTCCATAATGGCAACAGCTACATTTTAAAAGTGTCATTAATAACATATCACATTTCGTTTTTGTCCTGGATTGTAGGACAAATTCCTCAAAATGACTTGAGTTCAGTATGGGGCTTCAGCCGTTACATCCGCTCGAACAGTTGTTGTCTTTGTTATACATGACCGCTCGTACTTATCTGGATCTTATTTCCTGCCATACAACCCCCAAGTCACTTTTGGTCCTTTTTGCTGGTTCTAGGACAAAACCCTGCTAAATACGGCGTACTTAAGTGAGTTTTGGTCCTAGATTCTAGGACAACTAGAGAGATTGGGCTGGTAGCGCCTGGGTCCTTAACGTATTGATACCAACAATCCACCTATAATAACAGTAAAACTATATGACCGGTGAAGTCGTTGATGCCATAGGAAGCTAACCTCAGCAAGTTTTTTTTAATACCAAGCGGGTGCGGATTAAAGCCTACTGTGAAAAGGATGAAATCCTAGTGCTATTCATTTCATCAAAGCTTGGGCAAGAATTGTGCTTTCATTGGGCGTGCCAGTAACAAAAACAAGATCATGGTATGGCAATTGAAGCATGAATCGCATGAGCTCCAACATTACAACTTGTGTGTCCAATAGGCAACAAGATCATGGTATGGCAATTGAAGCATGAATCGCATGAGCTCCAACATTACAACTTGTGTGTCCAATAGGCATCGAAACATCCGGTAACGTTTTCTCATACCAAGCGACTCACTAAAGGACCAGCACGAAGCCTGACGAAATCTTCGGGGTTGGATACGAAGCGAACAGGCCGCGGTATCATTGAAGGGGGACGTGGTACTGTGGTAACGGCTTGCCAACCTCCTGACTTTATCTGAGCCAGCTTTTGATACTTCAGATATGCTTGCTTCGGTGTCCCTAGTGCAGTGGGCCTGCTGCCCGTTGCCGTAACACGTCCGGCATAGCCATTGCTCGTCGACCCTGAGATTTTTGAACACTGGGCTTGAATTCATAGACCGCTTGGCCTTGCTCATTTTCTGTATAGTATCAGAGCACGATATTATTGTTATTAGCGTCAAGTTGAGGCCAAAAGCAAAGTACCCATCGGTATTTTACCTGATCAGAGCACGATATTATTGTTATTAGCGTCAAGTTGAGGCCAAAAGCAAAGTACCCATCGGTATTTTACCTGACGCTGGGTCTCACCACAACGTCAGCTGGATCAATTTAGGGTCCATGTTCCTACGAGAAGTCCAACCATCTGAAATGAGTCTAAAGTCAACCCAACCCAAGTTTTAACTCATCGTACCTATTCGGCCTCCACTTCAGTACCAGCAACACTTTCAAT
>JAIKVE010000942.1:0-14862 GCA_024679115.1 Phytophthora pistaciae
AGAAGCAGCCGCCGCCATGAATACCCCGCGAGTGCTGGTGCCCTACCCGGAAGGGCTGGTGACATGCTGCTCCCAGCGCAACTGGCGTCGTGCGGGCTGGAGGATGGCGACCACGTAGCATTGTTATGAGTTTCTTTGATATATTATACATATATTTAATATATTTTAGTAACCATTAATGTAGACGTCTAGCTGCTCGCCTTCCGCGCTCATATTTATCCCATGTACGCTCATACATCGGCTCATCGGTGCGTTGAGGTAGTCATCACTCCACAGATAGCATATGTACCAGAATTATGGTACAGGTCCGATAAGGTCGGATAAATGGAAAATATGCGTGTGATACGCTTTTATCATACGCTTTTACCTTAGAATTTGTATTGCCATACACATATTTTGCGAGTCCCTCCGACCCGATACGTCCGATAGCGTCGGATATCGGACCTCCCTAACCCTAGTCTAATCTATTGGACGAAATACCAACGTAGTCGCACTGTGATTGGACTAAATATATACAAATGCTGTAATTGGCTGTTAATGGGCATACAAAAAGTAAGTAAGGTCGGATAAGTCATCATATTCATCCATAAAGCGGCGGTACCCCCCCCCCCACCACCACCACCACCACCAACAACAACTACAACAACAACAACACTCCTACCGCTCCCGAGCAAGGCTATCTCCTGTGCCTTGTGTATAATCGCCGACCGCCCAACCGGATGGCCTACGAGCTGCCGGCCGACCACCCACTTGTAGATGTGGCGCTCCGCCGACTCTGGGATGAAAGGACTTGGTCCTGGGCGTGAAACGCTCAGCTCTCCACCCTCTGCTGCTATCGCCAACTACTTTCGGATCGTTCGCTCATGAACGCCGGGTGCAGCGGCAACAACAGCAACAGCAGCTCGGCCTTCGTGGACTTGGGGGACGATGCCTTGCTTGGTCTCGGCGGTGTATGTCGGTGCCATTGTGGCAGTATAAAAATGAAACGTGGAGGGCCTCTAAATTGCTGGAGGCAAGCTAACCAGTCCCCACCACCAGTGCTGTGGTTCCCGCCAACAATTTCCCGCCAACTGACTTCAAATTAGTTTGTGTAGGTTTCGTACTTAGCATCATTTCAGCAAATGAAGACAGAGAATAGCTAATGAGATGCTATTACTGGACAAAACCACCTCGGCCTTGAATTGACCAAACGGCCCCTAGTTGGTCATTTGCCTTATCTCAAGTCTGCAAGACAAGTCCTCGGTTGCAGAGTACGACAGCGTGGTATTAGGGGGGGGGGCAAACATGTGCCCACGAACGCCTGCGACACGACAATCAGCTGAGGACAACGCCAAACTGCCCTCATGGCGACATCCCATCTCTCTTTATGCCCCGTCCTCCACGCCTCATATGCCTCGCCACGACCTCGCCCCGGGCTAACCTCTGCTGACCCGCCTGCGATCCTGCGTTCATTCTTCCGGGAAAACGGTATCACTACAACTACTTAAGGGCTGTACAGAAGAGGGGGGTGCGGTAACTACATCGACGTCGGGGTTCATGAACACCGATCTCTTCGAAGAGTGGCTGCACGTTTTTGCTGCCTCCGTCCCAAGTTCCGTAAAGCGCCATTGCTGCTAATTCTGGACGGCTGTGGGTACCACTACTCACCCAAGGTTGTCGACGCCGCGGAGCACCTCAAGATGTTGCTGGTATTTCTCCGCAACCCCTGGACGTTGCAGTGTTTGCAACACTGAAGGACAATATACTGAAGCTAGTTGGTGACCTCGTTGAAGAATATGCAGAAGGCTGCTATTCGATTAACAAGGATACCGCTATCGCGGTGGCAAGCCTAGCGTGGCGAGGCTCTAATGTAGGTCGCAACTTGCAGCGCGGCTTCAACGCGTGTGGGCTGTTCCCACTCTCGTTGGTCAAGCTGAACTCACGTTTGAATACTTTCACGCCCAACTGTGTGCCTCGGCACATACAACTAGCGATATGGCTTCAGATGAAGCCGCTTGTTAAAGACGAGATACTCAAGCCACCGCCGCCGCCGCGCAAGAAAACACCCAAGAAACGTAAGCGCGTCACAGTCAGCGGGCGTCTTCTCACGGACGAAGTTCTGCGGGAAATTGAAGATGGGAGCACCAGTCCAAGCGTCAGCACACGAAAGAAGACCAACCACTTGCCACGCTCCGTACCGCCTGCAATGGGCATCGTGGAATCTGTAGTAGTTTAGCCGCAACGAACAGGTTAGAGCTACGTCGCTAATGCAGACAACATCAATAGCACTCACTTACCAAATACATGCAGCGGTATGGCGATGTGGCCCAACGTGTCATCACCACCATTGCCCCTGCATATGGCGCACACATGCTTGGCAAGTGCTATATGCAGCGCTTACATGTCACTGGATGCTTCACCTCGTTTTGTGGTAGGCGCGACTGCTACCCAGCGGATGAGAGCCCCTACAACACGTGCGTTGACGCTCATGACCGTTAATCAATGTAGGCAGCATAGACCCCGCCCTTCCGGGTCGTATCACTCAATAGGACTGGACTTGGAAGCCGGCGAGGGCGGTAGACGCGACCTATACCACTTGGCCAACTGTTTGATGTCGGCGCGAGGGCAGAGGGGGGCTTGGGACGCGAGTTGAGGCGGCGCCCCAGGTGCCGTCCTGCGTACGGCAAAGCCTGTGAGACGGATGCTGAGTGATACATGTCATCAGTTCAAATTAGTAACATATATTTTTCAAAAAATTCTAGCCACCAGTTGCCAATGGCTCGCGTAAAGCCAAAGGGACGACCGCGTCGCACAGGCGTCGGCCGCCACGTCCAGCAGTACAAGCTGAACGCCGAGTCTGTCGAGAAGAAGATTGCTGTACTAGATTTCCATCCAACGGTGAAGAAAATGCGAGTGACAGTCAAGCACTTCTACCCGACGCTAGCTCCTGAGTGCTACCAGAGTAAGCGTACCCAAATCTAGCGCTGGATTAAAGAGAGGCCGAAGTTCGACGCTGCTGTCAGCAGCCACAAGGGACACCACAAAAAGCTACGAGAGGTAGGCGTTGCCACTATTTATCCAAGGAGCTGGAGGAGGAGATCGTGGTGTGGGTGAATGATCTGAGGGAAGAGGGGGTCCCTGTCTCGCCTAACATGCTGGAGATAAAGGCTCGTGAGGTGGCAAAAGCCGCAGGTATCAAGGACTTCGAAGCCTCCGACAAGTGGGCGCTTGCCTTCAAGCGCCGTCATGGCTACAGTCTGCGCGTTCCTACTCGTCAAGGACAAGTGTACCCTCCCTACTTGGCGGCTATTGCAGCTGAGTTCTCTATTCGTGTGACCCTCATGATGCAGCAGTTGGGTATTACAAGCGTGTATAACGCTGATCGGACCGGTAGCTGTTGTAAATGCTATTTAATTACTATTTAACCAAATCTAACATATTTTAAAGCCGTGTTTTTTTAGTACGTAGCTAAGAAAACTGTATCGAAAAAGGGCGATCGAACGGTGTGGGTTCGCTGCAGTGGCGCTTCCAAGGTGCGCGTAACCGCGATGCTTTTGGGCGACAGCGATGGAAACAAGTACACGCCCTTCGTCGTTATGAAAGCGAGTCCGTCCACTGTCGAGAAGACTTAAAAGAAGAATTTAAAGGATAGAAACGGATTTGGGCCCGTATTTGGCAAGAAGTTCGCCCCATTATGGCCCACTTGCTGTTCACGGCAACAAAAAAGGTAAAGTGGAAGGTATTGCATTGTGAAAGGAACTTGCTAACTTAATTATAACTGTGCGGTGGTGTTTGTAGGTGGTGGAACCAAGATTTGTTGGTTGAATTTCTTCGACACCACTTTGGTCACCGCCCAGTACCCTTTGAGCCTATCCTACTTCTGTGGGATGATTTCAATGGGCACTGGACGGAGCAAGTGCGGCAGTACGCGGCCTCGATCAAAGCAGTGCTAATGTGGGTGCCTCCAAAGGCGACGTCGGTTTCCCAGCCGGCGGATGTCGCCTGGAATTTCCCGTTCAAAGCAAGTTTGCGACGGCTGTGGCACGCAGACATGAAGTCCCAGATCATGCAGCCCCGCACCCCGGGCACCGCGTTCAAACTGAAGCCTCCTGACAGAACCAAGATATGCAAATGGATAGTCGTGGAATTCGCTGTCGGCAGACACGATTTCGAACGGATTTTTCGAACGGATTTCGCGCCTGCAACCTGCAGCCAAGTGATACTTGTGCTGCCGAAAGTGAGTGAATCACTGATTTAGAGAAGCTATCGCTACTAGACAGTGAGGCAGTTGCCGATCGCCAGGACTTTAGCTACCACGACGTGGAGGTCATCGTTGAGCAGGCAATTGTCTAAAAACATTTTTTTAAAAATTTGAGTTTTAGTTGAAGCATCATTTCTGCCAGGGTACCAAACCCTTGAAGCATGGGGTGTATTGGTCTACATGCGAAATACGGTATGCTGAAACTTGTGCAATGTGCGTTTGAACAAGATACCTATACCCTGATGTAATCGATCGCCTTAGCAGCCGTGGTCCATAATGAAATCAAGCTTAATATAGGCCTCGAACTGGCAACGAGTCGTGGCAGCAGTGGCTTAGTGCGATGGCAGCTCCGCAGCACATTATTATTGGTTATTGCGCTCAAAGACCACTACACAAAAGCTGGATTGCTGCTGTTTTCGAACTTTTGTCGTCCAGGTGCACTAGACCTCGAGATATGTTCAATAGAAGGACGGGCTCGTAAGGTGGCCTCGAGCTGGCCATGTACCTTACACCCCGTTTATCATCGGAAAATTACAAACTACCAAGAAACCCATGTTGTAGCGAGACGGTAGGGCTAGTGAAAATGATGTTGCAAAGGGAGTGGACGCCAGCGCGCGAGTCCCCCAAGGTCGTATAAAGCGAGCAAGCTCAGGGGAAAGAAGCCAATTTAGCTATTGTCAGAATTAAGCTGGGAGAAGCAGGATTGGGGAGGTGAAGAAGCGCTGCCTAGCTCAACGTGGATGCTTTGGCGCGTAATGGTGGGAAAGGATCGTCTACGATTGTGCTTGCCAAGCTTTTAATCCGCTCCGATTTGCCGTCTCTCAAAACAATTGACTTTAAATCCAGGTCGACATACTTATAAGTAATTATATGTAAATCGGTCAGAACGCCTACGAAGAAATGGAGATTCCAGTCGATTTATGTATAAATCAACCAGAAATCGTCCAATCAACACCATCAACGAACATCCCAGATGTATACAAACTGCTAAATGGCCCCAAGTGGTAAGTATGAGAGCGACAGGGTCGTATATATATATATATAGTAAGTTGGGGTAAATAAAGCGCAAATCGCCTAACTACTATCGGTTGATTAAGCTGAGGTATCACAAATCGATAAATAGAACTATTGTAACGTAGTAGTCTAATATTTATCCTTCATTTCGTCTACCCGTAGATTTTGATCGGCATCAAATAACTCAGTACCCTTCGTGTGGCCCAGTAAGTAGCGATCCGCATAGGAGCTGATTGCACAAAATCCCATCGCGCTTTGATGCACTTTCGAATTGCTTCTTGCAAATCTGTCTCGATTCCAGGGATGTCGCTGTTGTACACTGCGTGCCGCTCGAGCTCAACAAACTGCTTATAAATCACCGATAGGCACAAGTTGTCCTTCTCGAAGTGCCCTAGGCAATTGTGGATCGGGTCAACAACTTGAGCACAGCGTCCGCCTTCGTCCAGAATGTTTCTGGATCCACGATTTGCTTAACGTCCGCCACCTTTTTCTGATCATACTTCACAAGAAGCGAATCATCCGCCGCTAGACTTCGAATCACCCGCTCACTCTCCACCACTAGCTTAATACACTCGTAATGCGAGTACCAACGCGTCGTAATAGGGAGCTTGAGACCTCTGCGGCTATCGATGTTGCTCGGAGACTGCAAAATAGTCGCAAAGCGGGAGCTAGTCGCGTTGTGGCTTCGAATAAACTTGGTGACTTCATGCGATTGTTGCAGTACCTCGGTCAACTCGGGGATCTTCAAAACATCTTTGATGAGCAAACTCAGCGTGTGCGCCGTGCAGCCCGTTGCTAAAAACCCTGGGCGGGTGGTCTGAAGAAGTGTCCATGCGCTCTTCATAACACTAGTGTTGTCAGTTGTGACAGCACACACCTTCCCGGTCCCAATGGCGTCTTCAACCTCGTCAATCACCTCGCTAATCATGTTTGCCATGTATGGGCCATCTTTGATATCTTCACCAGTGAGCCGACAGCACCAGAGAAGAGGGCGCATGTTCGGACAGACCACTATGAAATTAATGACTGTAACGGGGTTACACGCACAAGTGGCTACAGTCACTTGTAACTCTAACAGTTACATTATCTGTTATAGAATGGATACTTCCTCGACCTTGGTGTGCGTTACACCAATGGCTACATACATTTACGATCACCACGACGCCCATAGAGACTTAGGATTCCTATTGGCTGAAAGCAGCATCTTTTAGCCAATGAGCGACATGCATAGCAGCGGAATTCTGCCAACCAGCCGTTGGCAGATTCCTATCTTAGAATATTACATTTAGAGGAAGTCAGAAACATAAAGCAAAAATAGCACTTCTCATTTTAACCCAAAAACATTATTTGGATCGTTTATTTAGATTAATCTATACTCGGAGTACCGAGTATAATTAACTCTATAGTAAACTAAGCTACGCTTCCTCGTACACGTGCGCACACGTGTAAGCTAAAGTAGTGAGCCAAAGTAGGCCCATTACACCTGGTAGCACTTTGTAGTCCGTCCAATGACCGACTAGTTGAGTTCGTACGTCACCGCACGAATGCGGAGCCGAGCACATTCCCATGGATACCGAGGTGCCCATGGAAAGCTCCACGGCGCCTGCAACCCACGTTGCACGCTCTGACTGTCCCCACCTGTCAGACCCAGAGTGGGAGGCCCTCCAACGACTGTCAACAGTCATTGGTGAGGCGGCGGTAGCTGCGAACGCTAACGCTGACAGAGCAACACGGTGTTGCTCTGGGCTTCATCTTGAAGGAACAGCGAGATGCTGCTACCACTACCGCGGTGTCGTCGGGGACGACACCACGCGCGCAATCGCTGAAGCTCAATGTGAGTAACTATGTCGGAAGAGAGGGTGAACCTCTCCTCCGTAGGCTTGTCGAACTCGACACTGCCATTGCGGCTCAACGTATCGTCGACCCGCTGTCGAAGGTCGCGTTCGCCATGTCATGCCTTGGCGGACGTGCAACGAGCTGGGCGTATGGATGTCGACTCTCTGATCCTACGTGCTTCAGCACGTACGAAGGCTTCAAAGAGGAGCTCAGCCAGGCGTTTGAGCCCCCACAAAATGAGTTCCGATCGAGGGCGGAATACCTGGACCTGCAGCAGGGCAAGCATGATGTCCATGCTTACACCCAGAGAGCACGGTACTTGGTCTCAAATATCGTGACCAACCCGATTGACGAGGCGACCAAGGTCGTCACGTTCATGAAGGGATTGAGAGATGGGCCTGTGAAGACCTATCTCTTCCGTGAGTATCCAAATACTCTTGCGATGCAGGAGGAGTTTAGCCTGCGACAGGCTAAGCTGCATGCACATGTGCCGAGGCCACAACCGCGCCCGGCAGTGAGGACGGGAGGCCCGGAGCCAATGGACTTCTCGAGTGCTGCAACTGCTGGATCCCAGCAGTCGCAAGGAACCAATGTGCGAAGCTACCGTTGCGGTAGAGTCGGTCACTTTGCTCGGGAGTGCACGGCCCCCGTGCACCAGCAGGGTGGCTATCGCGGCGGTGCCGGGCACCGTGGACGCCAGTAGGCGCGGGGCGCCCTACTGGTAATGCGGTTCCGCGTGTCAACCTTGGACACGCGACACTGAGGACCGCAGCCCCCAGTGAGGTTGACTCTCACTGCAAGAACCAAGATGACAAGCCTGACCTTGTTATCCTGAATGTGAAGTCGATGAGAGCAAGCGACTCTCGTCGTGCTCTGGTAGATTCCGGCGCGTCGAAGAACTTTGTTCGACTGCGAAGTCTATCAATGCTTGACTTCGAGAATTTAAAGATACCTCGAAGTATGTTGGAAGTACGTCTGGCGACGGGTGTCGTCGTGAAGACCGAGAAGCGCATGGTACGCGTGCGCTTCACGTATAAAGGTCGAGTGTTTGTCGAAACCTTTATCGTCCTGAATCTGGACGATAAGTTTGACATGGTATTGGGCATGCCGTGGCTTGCACGGCATGATCCGGTGATCGATTGGGAGAAGCGTACTCTTGTGCGCTTCGGTCGCGACAGCGGAACAGTGAGCGATGGCCCTGTTACCGCCCCACACGCACCAACAGGTGCGCGCGACTCCCCAGTCGGGAAAGCACCTAACGCTGCTGTCCTGGAACACCCTGGGCGCGCGCGAGCACGCGCGCAAGAACGAATAGCGTCGGCGTTGCAGCCGACGGCTAATGAAGGAAATGTGTTGACCTCGGAGGTCGACACTCGCTTTTCAGCGAATCAAGGAGAGTCTCCGGCCTCAAGAGGCGCGGATGACGTAGGCGAGTCATCCGCTTCGTCCGAAGAGGCCGACAAGAATCTGATTGGATCAGATCTGACCAATAACGAGAGACAAGGTGGTGAAACGCCGTCAACTCCGGGAGTCGATGACTTGGATGAGTCTGATTCGTCGGCTCGGGGAGCCGACGCACCCTCCGTAATGGGGGTCTCCGCCAATGGATGGCGTCGAGGTATTTTAGTCACGTCAGTTCCGGGAACCGACGCTGCGAAAAGAAAGAGACTTTTCCCGCCGACTCCGGGAGTCGACGCACCCTTTGTAACGAAGCGCTCCGCCAATAACAGGCGTCGAGGTGAAGATGGCGTGTCGGCTCCGGGAGCCGACGCTGCAGGCGGTGCGGACGGTTGCAAACGTCCCGCACCGGAAAAACTTGCATGGTGTCGCGCAGCAGGGCTGCACGACGAAGCGTCGGGCGACCAAGCCGGACTTGAAGTCGCTCGCCCGCGGGATGTACTCGCCGGTGGTATTGAAGAAGAACACCCGTCCACGGTTGGGCCTGGACGAGGTCATGAACCAAGCGGAGCCGGGCTCCGCAAGACAAGGAGACGGCGCATGCGAAGGTTGCTGCGCAAGTCTCGGCCCGGGGCCGAGACACTACGAGAAATGCCTGCCGGGCAGACGAAGGCTGAGAAGCCGGACGTCGAGACGTTGAACGTTTTGACGCGTACCAGTGCCGGGTTCCGGTACAGGGAGATGGCTCGCTAATCCTCCGACGCAAGCTTCGGAGTTGACTTCGCTTCCAGGCATGAGCTGGAAGCGCCTCGCGCGTGACTTGCACGATGGACACATCGAGCAAATATGCATTCTCTCGGACGCCGAGAGAACGAAGAGCTAGAATGAAGAGCTGAGGCAGTTCTTCATGGAGACCACCACTGAGAGTGAGGACACTCTCAGTGCGAAGACGAAAAAGGAGCGCTTCGAGGAGCAGAGCTGGGACTCGCTGAAGACGAGTCCCTACTACGAGATCCTACGGGAGTACGCGGACGTGCTTCCGGAAGAGATCCCTGCGGAACTTCCGCAGGACAAGGGCATTTAGCACGAGATTGATCTCGTGCCGGGCACGAAGTACTGTGTCACGCGGCAGTGGCCACTACCGCGAGAGCAGGTCAAGGCGATCGACGACTTCTTTGAGAGTCGTCGCAAAGCTGGACAAGTGCGGGAATCGAAGTCCCTGCACAGTGCTCCAACGTTCTGTGTCAAGAAGCCACAGGGTGGCTGGCGCATCGTCCATGCGTACAACAAGCTGAACGATGCGACGATACCGGCGCAGACGTCGATACCACGAAAAGATGTCATCGTCGATTCGATGGCCAGGAGCACCATCTATAGTGCTCTTGATCTGCGCGATGGGTTTTATCAGATCCTAATGCGTGAGAGCGATATCCCTCTCACGGCTATGAGCACGCCAAGCGGTATGCCCTGGGAGTGGCTAGTGATGTCGCAGGGTCTGAAGAACGCCCCTGCAACCTTCAACAGGTGCGTGACGCACTTGTTGCGCTCGGTGCGCGACTTCGCACCGAGCTACTTCGATGACGTATTCGTCCACAGCCGGGCTGCGGACGGGATGAGCGACGTTGAGATGCACAAGGTGCATCTGCGGAAGCTGCTTGGGCACATGCGCAAGCACAAGCTCTATGCAAACCTGAAGAAGTGCATCTTCGGGGCGAGCGAGATACCCGTGCTCGGGTGTCTCGTTGGGAAGAATGGTGTCCACCCTGACCCTGAAAAGGTCAGAGTGATCAATGAGTGGCCGACACCGTCGAACGTCAAGGAACTGCGGCAGCTCCTTGGCTTGGCCACGTACTTGTGCAAGTACGTGAAGGACTACGCGGGCACGATACGCCCGCTGTCACAACTCCTAAAGAAGGACGTCGAGTGGATTTGGACTGCTGAATGTCAGCAGGCCTTCGATGCAGTCAAGCAGGGCTTGACTGAGGCGCCGATCTTGGCGGTGGCCGACCAAGATCGCCCATTTTACGTTGTGTGCGATGATGCGTTGATGCAGCATGATCACGAGGGCCGTGATCGTGTTGTCTATTACCAATCGCGTCAGCTGAAGCCAGCCGAGCGCAACTACCCGGTGCATGACAAGGAGCTCCTTGCCATGAAGTATGCACTCGCGAAGTTCCGAGTGGACTTACTCGGAAGCAAACCGTTCGTGGTCTATACGGACCACGCGTCGCTGCGGACGGCTGTGAAGTCGCCGCACATCTCGCAAAGGATGGCGAGATG
This sequence comes from Phytophthora pistaciae, assembly GCA_024679115.1. Classification (NCBI taxonomy): domain Eukaryota; phylum Oomycota; class Peronosporomycetes; order Peronosporales; family Peronosporaceae; genus Phytophthora; species Phytophthora pistaciae. Next base: position 10,769 of record JAIKVE010000942.1, read on the forward strand.
GCTATCCTTCTTCGCGGAGTACAACTTCCGGGTCGAGTACAAACCCGGAAGACTCAATGTGGTGGCCGACGCGTTATCGCGTCGACCTGACGATGCTACAACTGATGCCGACGTCAATGCCATTGACGCCATGCGATCGAGCACTCCAACGTCGTCCCTGTTGGACGACGTGAAGGTCGCGGACGCGCACGACGCGGACGCCAAGCTCTTGCTGGCCTACGGCTGAGCACCTTCTGACAAAGCTCGTCAGAAGCTGCCGAAGCATCTTCGTAATCGTACACACCGTTATCGGGTGCACGACGGGTTGTTACTCTACAGTGCAGTCGACGACAACGCGGACCGCGTTGTCGTGCCCAATGATCATGACCTGCGACTCAGGATCATGTATGAGTATCATGATGCACCGACTGCAGGGCATCCGGGCCGTGTGAAGACATACCTCCTTCTCACGCGAGACTTCTACTGGGCCCACCAGTATAAATGGGTGCGCAATCCGTGCTTGCGAGGTTTGTCAACGTGTGAAGCCTGCGCCGTTTGCGCAGGCTCCTTTGCAGTCACTTCCGACTCCGTTGGAGTGCTGGCGGTCCATGTCTTTGGACTTCGTGTTCGGTCTTCCCCCGGACAGCCAGGGAAACACAGGCGTTATGGTCTTTGTTGACCGCTTCTGCAAGATGGTACATCTTGCTGCAGTACCCGCTGAAGTGACTGCGAAGCAGACGGCACGTCTATTCATTGACATGGTGTTCAAAAACCATGGCATGCCGATCGACATTGTGTCGGATCGCGACCCGCGCTTTACTGCACATCTTTGGCAAGAAGTGTTTACACTTCTTGGGAGTCAACTTTCGATGTCGACTGCGGACCATCCGCAGACGGACGGACAGACCGAGCGCGTGAACCGCGTGCTCGTCGACGTGCTTAAGAGCTACGCTCACTCGTTCCAACACTGGAGGGAGTGCCTGCCGATGGCAGACTTCGCCATCAACAACTCGGTGCATGCCTCGGCCGGGCAAACACCGTTCTACGTGAATGCCATGCGGCACCCACGCCTCCCAAGTTTACTCGGTATGGTGACTCCTTCCTTAGGTGGGAGGATCTACGACCGCAACTCAGCAGCCGCAGAATGCCGCTGACACTTGCACAGTGTCAGCTGCGATTGCGCATAAGAAGAAGAACGCGTCTGTGCAGGGCACAGACGCCGACAAGAACAAGAAGGCGAAGAACAAGAACAACGCGCCTGTGCGGGGCACAGACGCACACAAGAAGAAGAGCAACAAGAAGCACGACTACGAACGCAGAGGCCGGGCCTACTGCTCAAGCGAGCTGAACGAGTTCAGATCGGATGCAATCAACGTCGTACAGCGCAGACAAGCCGTCATTCGGTTTGTCCAAGACGCTATTGCAGCTTCTGTCGATCGACTGAAGTTGAATGCAGACAACGTTGGCAGGGGCAACACAAATGGATTCAAGAAGGGTTCATTGGTCTTGTTAGCTACACAAAACCTGCCTAAACATGCAGTCTCCGACTTCGGGGCGAGTAAGCTCGCTCCGCGCTTCGTTGGGCCGTTCACAGTGTTGGCACGGCATGGCAACGCTTACACACTAGACATCCCGTCTAGCATGCGCCTCCATCCGACCTTTTACGTCTGGCGGCTGAAGCCATACCGGCAGCACGAACCAGCTAGCTCGGCTGGTCCGAAGCGGACGCCAATTTCTGCTTCAGCGCGTGAACGTGCTGGCCAAACGCACGACGCGACCCCCAATATCGACGGAGACGTCCGACGCGGTCTGCGAAGCCTGAGCGACTTGAGCCCTCAGGGTTGCCATCTCCTGCTTCAGAGCAGCGAAGTCACTGCTCTGAAGCCGCTCCACAGCAGCAACCCGCTCTTCGAGAGACGGAGGACCAAGGCCAACCCCTGGTTGACCGTACCCGGGGCGTGTTCTCACCACCGCCGCCTCCGATCCGTGACGCCCACGGCTCAACAAACTGGATTGTTGAGCGTATTGGCGACCATAGTATCCAAAAACGAACCGGCACCCGGTTCGTTATCGTATTCGTTAGAGAGGGTTTCCGCCCCACCAAGATACATGGGAGCCGCGGGACGTCCTGCTGCAGGTCGTTCCGGAAATGGTGAGGGCGTACGAAGCCCACCACGCACTACCTGCGCGAAGGTAGTGCGAGCGCTGTAGTCACCCGCAGCGCACGGAGCCCCACGCTCGTTGCGTTCCTCGCGTGCCATGAACTTGGCACGGAGATCCTTGAGACTCCCAGGTACACGGATCGTCGTGTACCCGTTTAGGTCGCGGGCGCTCAAACGCACCGCACCCGGAAGACACAACGTGTACTGTTGGCCTTCGGGCGCAGCGCATGGAATACCAGCGTCCACAGAAGATCTGTGGAGCTGCTCCAGCCTCCCGCGCGTCGATAATGTCTCGAAGCGCTCACGGGCATGCTTAACCCACCGGCGACCGTTAACCCGATTTTGCAGGGATAAGAAAAACATCGGGGAAAAGTGCCGTTTCAAGCCATACAGGCGTGACGACCTTTCGAGATCCCGCCGACTTGGTTCCGACCAATCAAATTGCTTTGCGGATTTCGTGCGCAGTAGGTCGATTCGCACGCGCGAACTCGTTCGCGGACATTCTCGATCGAGTCCACTGCGTCATCGGAGACCAGAGCCCCTCGATTGGGTGTCACGCGTGGTTTTACGTTTGAAAGTGCAACATGAGCGCCACATTTTAGCGCTTCAACCCAACGTAAATTTTTGAAAAATAGCGAGAGGTGGACCGTGCCTTATCATCACCAGTAATGTGGCCATAGCGTCGCCCGTGTATTAGGCGCTCACAGGCCCATAGCTTTTGGTGCATACCTGCAAGTATCGACTAAGGCCCCATGCGGTATGGGCTTGTCTTGGGTAGGCGTCGTGCTGTGGATAATGCTGCCCATATTTTCACGAAGTACTTACGCGTGAGCACGTGGTGAAGAAGATCATACCCTGGCCTAGACGCATGACGTTCATGAGGTGCTGAGTGCTAGTAGATGTGATCACCGGAAAGTTGCTAGGCACATAGTTACATTTTGCGCAGCGCGGATGGTCTTAAGCTTCTTGTATTGACCAGGCAAATACTGCATTTGGTTGTGTTGGGGGTGGCGGGTATTCCATCGTACCGCCGCTGATGTTGGCGACTAAAGTAGAGCTCCAGAAGTGCATCTGTCCACGGTGCTTCTTCCGGTCTATGGCGTTGGACACGCCCGCGCAAAAATGCTGTGCCAGCAGCTCTGCTTGGGACCACACGAAAATAATAATATGACGATGGTGATTGACATGTCTGGCTGCTTATCTATAGAGAAGACTCGACCTGAAGCCAATGGAAACAAATTTGATTTCGGTTTGGTGTGAGCTTATGGAGCAGCGTTGATTGTGGCCACGTGGTTATGTATATATTGGTTTTTGTATGGTCAACCTTGTCAGCGTTGCTTCGCCGACTTGTCAACATTGACACGCCTGTTTTGATTTGAGTACAGTGATTATCATGAGGGGACATTGATATGTTTGACTAGGTTTTTGTATGGACTTTATGTCGTTGTTGACTCCGATATGACAGCAGTGAGATGTTTGGCTTGGTTTTAGAATAAATCAATGCAAACAAGTGGGTGTATTGTTCCGTTACTCCATGAATCTGATGAAGTTATAAGGAGACGCGAACGGGATGGACTTGTCGGGCATGCCAGGGTCAGCGCGCGTGCCCCAAAACTCGTGCATGTTGGGAACCACCGGACTTGTCGGGCATGCCAGGGTCAGCGCGCGTGCCCCAAAACTCGTGCATGTTGGGAACCACCGGTATGTCGGCGGCCACAGGCGTGCCACCCTTCCGGCGTTATCAGAGCCAAGCACGCGATGATCGAGTCGGGCATGTTGAGGTCAGCGAGCGTGCCGTCTGTCCAAGGCATGTTGAGCGCCGCCGGGATGTAGTCCGTGTCGGGCATGGCGGCGGCCTCGGGCGTGGCGTCAGAGTCGGGCATGGCGAGACTTCGGACGCCAGGCATGTCGGTGGCCTCGGGCGTGGCGTCAGAGTCGGGCATGGCGACGCCC
>JAIKVE010000943.1:0-14856 GCA_024679115.1 Phytophthora pistaciae
CGGCGGTGCTCGAGGCCGCGGAGGCCTGGGGCGGCGCGCCGTGCCGCGACCTCGCCAAGCAGAAGATCTCCATGATGACCAACTACTGCAAGACCTTTAAGGACGCCACGCGCGTACCCGACCCGTGGTACGAAGGCGGATTCGATCATGTGCTTGATCTATTGGAGGACGCCTGCGACGGACTCTACGACCACATTGTGGCCAACAAGAAGTAGACGCGGTCGGCATGTAAAAGCGGAGTTCCGAGACTTCATCAGTATCTTGGCCAATTAAGGAAACTCGCACAATGCGAAACATCAGCGCGATGAAGAGCAGCATTGGGTCAACACAAAAGACCGTTCTTGGTGGAATGTGGGGCGGACTGCTGTGTGATGTCGTAAGTGGCAGGTTTGAGTTTAGTTTGGGTGAGCAAGATGGTCATAGAAAATGACGATTTTTTTCAAGCTTGGACCTCGTTAATTATGCTACATGTAGTGAGGCAGCGCGTCATGCCCCGCGACTGGATGGAATCTTCTTCAGTGTGAAAGCGTTGCTAGGCAGATTGAAGCTGGAGGTTGCCGTCGTCATCGAAAGCGTTGAAGTGAGGCGCTGCGGCTGTCGGCTGGTAGTCCTTGGTCACGCTGGCTGAGTCGGTTGGGAGCCGGAAACAGTGCTCCAGGAGGATATCCTCATCGTTGTCGATACGTCGCAGGCGCAATGCAGGGTCGCTGTCGGGGGTAACTAAAGCGATGGCGCTCTCAGCTGATTCCCACACTGGCATTGGACTGCGCTCGCCATTGTCCGTCCAGTCTGGATCTTGAAGCTTTCGCCCTTCATCTTCCGCTATTTTCAATTCTCGGGCGCCCGCAACTGCAATCACGTCGCTGGGTCGAGTCAAATCACCAAGTTGCCGAGCAAGATAGCGCATACTGCCTGCTACGTGCTAAGGACATTCATCAGTTTGCTGCAACAACGACCATATTCGAGAAGAAGAAGGAAAACAAAATTCACATACACACCACCTACTTCGGTCTCTTGAGGAGGGGATTTTTCTGCTCGCATCAACCGCTGTGCATTTGCCTGCGCAAAGACAACAGAATAGAGTGAGTTTACCTCAACGATTGAACCGTGAAAATGAAACAATTGCACACCGACATGGAGGAATCGGGAGTGTTCACGTTCCAAGCGAGTAGCTGCACGAAAAAATCTCCCCACGTGAGCAATTGTCACCCACGCAGGCTTGCCATAAAGCAATTCATTTTCTGGCCTCCGTCTCTTCCCTTTCAGCTTTGATAGAAACAGTTGTGTCGCTGGTAGCGGGGTGACTGATGCTGCATCCTCGGCAAGAAGATCGCTGTACGTACGTCGGGGCGGTTCCTGGCAATGATACCTAGGCGAGCCGCACATTTCCACGTCTTGATCTTCAGGAATACTATAATCAGAGTTTGCTGTGCTTTCAACTTTGAGGCTGGCGCTTTCCTTGAAGGGCTCACGGCTCGCTTTCCCTTTCGACTTGGTCTCAATTTGCCGCTTGCACCGCTTCGTTGAATTGTCTTCTTGGCCATTCAGGCTCGATCGCGCACTTTTCCTCTCAGTAGGTGACAATAATGACGCTGGTGGAGAAGCCGCTAGTCGGTTGTGCAACCGTGACCGTGTCGTCGGCGTTGTTGAAAATCCCGCGCCTTCATCAGATCTGTTTGTTTCGGCTGGGAGAAAGCCAAAATCACGTGAGTCTTCTCTCGGTGATGAAGACTCCGTCGATGAAGATGAGAGCAACACATCTTCTTCCTGAAGAAGCTGCCGCTTAGCATCCATCGCCAGCGTCTCCAACTCGTTAGGCGTGACATCCGGGAAATGGTCGAACATCGATTGCAGGGTCGGAGGCTCGAATAGAGGAGAAACCTGTGCGTGAATCGGTAGCGGACTCTTGCCTGGCTCGAGCAACGTCAGCCAAACACGGAAATTCGGGTCAAGCTCTGCGTCATGTTCTCGTGGCATTGCTGAAGCTGCCGGTAGGAATGCGGACGAGACTGGACACAGGACGTCCCGCATCTCCCTGTAGTCTCGGATCTCGGTCAGCACGCTCCCATTGTAGTGCGCACATGCGATCTACAGTGCAACAAACACCACTGTAAGTGTTATCGCAATGCAAAGGATCCATATCGAGAGGATCTGAAGGGTTTGCCAACCATATCGGGGAGCCCTTCAGGGACGCGTCCGTTATCGATACACGCTAGAAAATAACTGAAGCATCCAAGTGGATACCATTTAGTTCTGAAGCTCTGATTAATGACTAGCGAGCTTTACGCACCTGGATTCGGCGTCGTAAGGCTGAGCGAAGCCCTCGACCCCCTCGTTCTCCTTGTTGATGTGGCGGCAGACAAAACCATCGTGAAAGAGCGCCACCACGAGGCCAATGGGCGGATCAGAGTCCACCGAGTCTACAGTCCCAGCCGTAGAACGTGCTTGATCCCCATCAAAGCTCGCTCTACGAGGTCGTTGTCGGGGAGTAGTAGGAGAGGCTCCTCCACCGCGAAATCCCTCTGCCCTGTTGCTGCCTGTATTACCAGTACTCCGTTGCGGCCCCAGTCTCGATCTGCTCTCCATCGCTGCATCTGCTGCTGTTATCCGGGTCATCGCCTGGAATCGAGCGGGTAGACCTGCCACTTGCGTGTCAAACTTGGCTGAGGACTGGGGAGCGTTCAGCCGAGGCGACCGTTTGGTGTCTGGATTACGAGCAGCTCGAGGGCTTTTGCTGTCGTCGGAGACGCGTGAAGAGGACGAGTGCGAGCGCTCCAGAGTCAGAATATGGCTTCGATGTGGTCGTCCCGACATCGAGCTCGGCTTTGATTTGCGAGGTAACGCGGATCCTGTGCTTGCTTGACTTTCTGTAATATCCAAGTATCCACGCCCTTTCAAGACCGCTTCAACGTGGATATGAGCGGTGCAGCAGTACCGTGGAATGTGGAATGATAGCAACCTGCAGTTGGTATCGAAAGCATGGGGAGAGAGAAGCATGGAAGTGGTGATAAAATGTTGAAGACAAAGAAAGCGTCATGGATGGATTGAGTCTAGTTAGGCGTCGGCCTTCTTTGATTTCTTCTTGGCCGGCATCGCCACGTAGTCGCTGACCGAAGCAGCGGCCTTGGAGTCTGTTGTCGTCTTCGCACTCTGTAAAAAAGTCAGGAAAAATTAACAAGTTAGACTCGAGTGCGTGTAGGAGCCATGGTGGCATGCAACACAATTTTTCGCGTACCTTCTGGCTGAGGAACTTCTGCTTGAGCGCCTCGACGGAAGTGGCGCGCTTCTTCTCCTCCTGGGCCTCGGCCTTCTGTTTCTTGCGCTTCTTGCTCGTCTCCTTCTCGCTGGGGGCGACGTACTCGGCCATCTTGTCGGCCTTGCGCCTCTGCAGCACCTGGAGCTTCTCCTCGTGCTTCTTCTGCTTCTTCATGGCCTTGCGCTCGTGCTCCTTCATGAAGTACTCGCCGCTCTCGATTTCCTTGTCCACCTTGCTGGCCGTCGGCGCAGGCGGGAACGGCGTGTAGTCCTTCTTCTCACGCACCTTCTTGGGCTTCTTGGTCTGCACGTTCTGCTTCTTGAAGTTGGGCAGGAACCGCTCCCAGTTCTCGTCTTTGAGCTTGGGGTCCTTGGCCAGCTCGCGCTTGATCATGAGGCGCTTGACGTTGTAGATCGGGTGGATGTTGGCGAAGCAGTCCTCCACAATCTTGCGCACGTTGCGCAGACCGTGGTAGCTGCCCATAGCCGACACGGTGTTACCCTGGACCAGGACGTAGCAGTTGGTGAGCAGCTCAATGGCCTTGAGCGTGGCTCCGTCAGGGCCCACGAGTCGCTGACGGCGCTTGACGAAGCGCTCCTTGTTGCGCACGAGGCCGCCGATCTTGATGATGTCGCACTGCACGTCGTCATCCAGGATCTTGACCGCCTGGTTCACGGGGATGCTGCGTGCCAGCAGCTTGATCAGGTCGCGCGCCTTGAGCACAATGTACGGGTCCGTGGTCTTGCGCGTGGTGCGCACCGTCATGCTGCCTTCCACGAGGTTGAGCTCGCACGAGATCTTGTGCGTGTCCAGCGCCTTGGTGACGATGGGCCAGACCTCGCGCAGGTACTTCTCACGGTACTTGGGGAAGAGCGTGGCGAACGAGCTCTCCTCCAGCAGGTTGGGCATCTTGATCTTCTTGCCGGCGTTCTTCTCGTCGTCGACCTCGTCCTGCCATGGGTCGATCTTCCAGTGGTCGATGTCCTCGTTGTCCCAGGGCTTGTCCTTGCGGTGGTTCTTCTTGGCATCGCGGGCCTCCGCCTCCACGTGGTTGCGCGGCGCGTCGCCGTCGAACTGCTCCATCGTCGCTCGCTACAAGTTGCTGTTGGTGGTGTCTGAACTGCTGCACTAGACTGACTGACACGCCCGCCAGCCAATTCGAAGGCGTCGTAACTGATATGATTGCAGTTAATGGTAGATAGCGAGTGCAACAGATGGCTTGAAATTTCAGCGAAACATCTCCCATGAATGTTTCGGTAACATTTACAGTTTCGGTGCTTTTACAGTTTGAGCCCAACAACATGGCCAACGCCCTTGCCTGAGCTGCTCCACCAAGCATGTACTTGTAGAGCCGTAGCCTCAGCTGGAGTTGAGCTCTACATTCGGCTGAGTGGATTTTATTGAAGTTGCAAGCATTCTTCAGTGTGCAGTTCACGTCAAGCACGTCGCGTTGCCTTGTTCAACTTAGCAAGCAACCGTGCGTTTCAAAACCAACCGCAAATGCAGCATTTGCCACTATAAACCCGCTCGGCGATCTTCCGGGCCCAAACTTCGACCGAAGACTCCGCGGTGGAGAGCTTGTGACAGTTCCAATGGGGCTGACGGTGTCTTAGCGTTGCTGGTCTCTACTCTTGCATGTAGTTGACCGCAGCCAAAGCGGATAGCAAATGTGCATCGCTCCTACCCCTATATTCTCTAGGTTTGTGGACGCTCTCAATCATGTTGTCTGACTCAAATGCGGTGCCGCCGCCGCCGTTTTTGCCAGCTCGAGAAATACAATCGTGCCGCTAGGAACGTGACATGGAGGCTGGAAGATTCCAGTCGAGTCACCGTGCCATCAAAGTCAACTTGACTTAGCCAGCCTACAATACTTTCGGATACTTGTTGTCGTTGCAGAGGCCCAGGCGATTCTTGGCTTGCCTTTCGATGCACTTGAAGTGCTGCCCGCGACGGTCACCGTGACCTGAGCGGTGCCCGCGGTGCAAAGAAGCCGCCCGTCGTGTGGCGCACACCGCGGCGCGGCGAGAAACGTCGTTGGGCGGAATCCATTCCACGGGCGCCAAACAGCCTTTAGTTGGTCGGCGGCCCTCTCACTCTCGAGATCCCTCGGCGATGGCAGACCTGCAGGCGGCGCTCCCAGTGTGTGATCTCCGCCCCGACGACGACGAGCCAGAAGAGGAGGACCCGCGCCGGAACAGCCTCGCCAGCGTCGAAAGCAGCGCCCTGATCGTCAAGCCACCGCCGCTTCAACTGGCCGTGGGGGCCGAAACGTCCATGCAGAACCCAGCCAACGCCGAGCTCGTGTACCCGTGGGTGGCCTCGGACCCGGGCGCGGTGAGCATTATCACCGAGTCCTCCATGATGACGCCCACGACGCTGTACGCCACGGCGGTGCGCTCGGAGCCAGGTCCGCGTCGCGAGGGCGTCACGACGGCGCTCCTGGCCAACAGCCCGCAGACCTTAAAGAACGACAGGAGCTGCCGCACGGAGAAGCCGCTGGGCTACGGCACCAACGTATCGATGCAGCGCAGGCATTCGATCTTGCGCATGAGCGCCAGCAAGACTTCCGGCGGCCATGGGTTGAGGAAAAGCGCGTCCGTGGAGTTCGTTCTGGACCACGCACATCAACAGGCAGCCCAGAGCATCCACGCGAGCACCTCGTCTATCGGCCGTGAGCCACGGTACGTTGCATTGCAATTATGTTGTGTGGAATCGAGTACTAAGTATCCAGATGAGGTTCTGACTTTGGTGTGGTGTGCTCTGCTCTGCCAACCATGCAGCCGCCTGACGTTCGAGGAGAAAGCGGAGCTGTACCGAGTTCGTCCTGATCTCGAAATCGGCCCAGCTCCGTATTATAACGAAAAAGTCGAAGAGCTCAACCGCAGGAATCAGCGTCGTATCATCTTTGCCATGTTCGGCGGCATGATCTCCATCGTCTTGTTGCTCGTCTTCTTCTCCATGTGGGAGCAGAACAAGTGAGTCGGCATAGATCCGTTTGACTCACGCTGCAGTGACTGGTGAACAAAGCGACTGCCCGATCGGTGTGTGGCCTGTATGATCTACAGCCAGCTCGACAGAAACGCCTTCATTGCAGTCCAAGAGCGCGCGTCGCATGTGGATATCCTTATGTAAATTGTTTGTACTGTGCGCGTACTGCGCATCGCTGAACACTACGAGCAGCCGAGCGTGGCAACAAGTCTTGAAGGAAGAGGCGCCCGTGCTGCCAGGCACGACGCGCCAACACCCCCGATGCTGCGCCGCCGTAGTATATCTCTATCACCTTATAACATACTACTTGTAGGTAGCTATTCTTCACAGCATACCGAGCCAGCAGAAGCCAAAATACAGCGCCAATGTCCGTGCCATCCTTTTCGTCGCCGTCATCTTGCTAGACGATGCAACTTCAACCCCCGTCAAATCTAATATCGTATTCATCAGGATCATATGATTATGTGCACCACACCACCCACCGCTTCCACCCGCTTCGACATGCATTTTCAACACCAAGTCTGCACTCTAGCCGTCTGACCCGCGTACTCGCCAGAAGCCATGCGCCTCATCACCCACAACCTGCTCATGTGCAATAAGAAGGGCGTCGAGACCGGCTACCCGCTGGCCATCGAGGCCGAGGAGGTGGAGGTCGTGGCCTGCGACTTCCAGGCCGCCTTCGTGCGCAAGATGCTGACCAAGCTGGACTGGAGCGCCTTCCTCGCTGGCGCCAAGGCGCTCAAGCTTGCGGACGGACTGCCGGAGACGCTGCCGAGCTCCGAGGAGGGCGCCACGGACGAAGAGACGCTGCGCAAGATCCACCACGCGCTACTGGAGGTGCACGTGAAGCAGGGCAAGCTCGTGTGCCCGGAGTCCGGCCGCGCGTTCCCCATCCTCGACGGCATCCCCAACATGCTCCTGAATGAGGACGAGGTCTAAGCTGAGCGAGGACAGAGGGCGTCACTGCTCTCCTGATAGATAGATATTCACAAACATGCTCGTTTTTGCCTTGTATCTGAGCTTGAGCTGGGGCTGAGCCTTGTGCGATGCCAAAACTAGTTCATTATTTCCATGGAGCAATCTTGAAAACTCCCGTCTCTTTCGGTTCTTCATCGTGTCGACAGAAACGGAGACTTCACAGGTGCAAGCCGCGCTTTAAATGACTAAATCTGCAGGCTTCCGGAAGTAATCCGTGCTGTTCTTGGAGTTGTCGTAGCTGGGATCGAGAAGAACGGGCTTCAATTAGCGAGCATTCCCAAAAAACAATTTTCCAGCACGAATACGTACCGGTCATCATCATCGTCGTCGTGGCGATCATCCTTGTCGGACGGTCCTAGCTGCGCTACTGCTTTAATCCACTGGATACGCAGCTCGAAGTCACCCTCCTTTTGATCGGCGATGGCGAAACCAACCTATTGGCATAAAGACAGAGTTGCGGTGACTCTGGTTAGAGATGATGCTTGAGAGGGCAACAGATACTGCTCCTGTCGAATGGACCAAATCTTACGCTTTTTAGTTTCGAAGGATCAAGTTCCGTTTCGTCGTCAAGCTTGACGAAGCCCTTCGCCGTCAGCAAGAAGTCCCGGAATGGAAGCTGGCGAAAAAAAAACGGCAAACAAGGTGAAGTTAGAGTAATCCAAACGAGGCAAGACCGCAGTGTTATCAAGAAACAAGTACACGTACAGTAACGTCCACCCACTCGTTGGGCGGTGTCCGGATGAAACCCTGAAGAAACCAACAGAAAGTTAGACAGAAGCTCGCAAACAGAAAGCGAATCGAGGTTTCACCAGCTTACCATGTGCAGGTTGAAGGGGTTCCAGCTTTCCATTTGCACGTTCATACGGTACTCGCGTCCGTCTGTCATAATTCGCATGCTGATTCCTTCGTAGCCATGCAAGAGAAGCTCAGACGGCACCGATGCCCGCACAGCGCAGTAGCCGCTACGCACGACGCCCACCTCCGTCGGCTGGCAATCCATGCTCAGTCGTCCAGTAAACACAGCTACCAAAGACACGCGTCAGCAACCCAAGCACACTGGGCAAATTCAACTTTCCTCTCGGAACTCACCAGAGGGGACATTGTCCTTGATCTTGACTGCATGGATCAACCGCTTCGACCTCGCCTCTTCCTCTTCCGGCTCCTTCTCCGGTTCGCCGTTGTAATAGCCCCACTTGCACTCCGACAGTCCTAACGAGTTGTAACAATTGCAAACAGGTCAGAGATTCGTCTGCACCACCCGAAGCAGCCGCCTCTCCACTGTTCGACGCCACCCAGCACTACCCAGGGCAATAACAGTCAATTGCCTCGTACCTCCAATGGATCTGTCACTGGACGCCGTCCAGTTGGCCACCGATTCCTTAGCATTGAACAGGAAAATGTCCTTCTCCGGCTGCAGCTTGAGCTGGAAACCGAGCGCTGCAGCAGCAACACGCACCGCAGTCAGCGCCGATACTCAACGCGGTAATGCACTGCAGGACTCGTACACTGCTTGGAGCTGAGGATCGTGGCGTTCATAGACGTCAACGCCTTGCGCCACAAGCCCATGGTGACCGTCTGCTGCTCTTCCCGACGCTGCGATAGGCCAAGCTGGGGCTTGTGCGGTTCGCCTGATAGTCGCACTTAGTGTGGATATATTCATGTGCACCACACCGCGTACGATTTAAGCCTCCTTTTTACCCCCGCGTCATTTTACGCATCGATTTAACCACTTTTCGATTGGAATTGCCGCGCGCGCATCGGGTCGCCATGAGTCTCCACCTGCCCAAGCACCATTGGGGCACTCGGGGCATGGACGCCTACGAGAAGCTGGAGTGCATCGGCGCCGGCACCTACGGGTACGTATCTTCGGCATCCAGAAGCGCTCGCTCTCCGATAGCCATCGGATGGCGGATTTTAGCCTAATAATTACGCGGTGTGTGTCTGTAGCCAAGTGTACATGGCCAAGGACAAGGCCACGGGCGAAGTGGTGGCGATCAAGAAGATCCGCAGTCTTAATGAAGTGCAGGGCGTGAGTTTGCAGCTGATTGAAGGCTAATTGGAGGCTTAGAGAAGCTTAAATTGACCCTATTGCTGTGTGAATGGGGTTTCTGTAGCTGCCGGTGACGACCATCCGCGAGATCAAAGTGCTCAAGTGTCTGAACCACCCGAACCTCGTAGAGCTCAAGGAAGTGGTGGTCTCATCTGAGACTGACGATGATGACGGTGCGGACATTCTGCTGGACTTTGACTGAAGGTTGTGGTGGACAGCAGAGCTGAATTGGTGTGTGGGTTGGTGTGAATGATGCTCAGCGGAGTTCACGGACAAGGATGAGCCGCTGGACTACTGCCACGGCTCCATCTACTTGGTGCTGGAGTACCTTGAGCACGACTTGACGGGTCTCATCGACCGTCAGCACCCGTTAGTAGCAGTCTCGTTGGGTATCGTTGATAAATGTGGTGCTGACTATTGTCCTGTTGCAACGACACAGCTTCGACGATACGGAGATCAAGTGCCTGATGAAACAGTTGCTGGAAGTCATGCAGTACATGCACTCCATTGACATCATCCACCGGTAAGTGGTTGTTGAAGGCGCTGGGCAACATTTGACGAGTGACGCTGACGACTCCTGTGTGCGTGACCAGAGACATCAAGTGCTCGAACTTGCTGATGACGAGAGATCACCTGCTCAAAGTTGCAGACTTTGGATTGGCGCGCTCCCTGCGTGGTGACCAGCTTTTCACGAACAAGGTGGTCACGTTGTGGTACCGCCCACCCGAGCTGCTCCTTGGTGCCACGAGCTATGATGCCAGTATTGACATGTGGAGCATTGGCTGTGTGTTTGCCGAGCTGTACATTGGTCACCCTATCTTCCAGGGCAAGACGGAGCTGGAGCAAATCACGAAAATCTTCGACATTTGCGGTACACCGACCACGGAATCGTGGCCTGATTACAAGTTTTTGACGCACAGCAGTACCTTTGTTCCAGAAAAGCCGAAGCCGAAGCGCCTGCGTGAGTATTTGATGCGCGAAACCACTGCGCGCAAGAGGATATTGCCGAAGGGTGCGCTCGAGCTGATGGAAGCCCTGCTCGTGTTGGACCCGGAGCAGCGGTTGACGGCTTCGGATTGCCTCAATTCGCACTACTTCAAGGCTCGACCCCTGCCTCCGAGTGACCCGAAGAAGCTCCCTCCCATCACAAACCTTCCGCCGTCCCATGAATACCAGACCAAGAAGATCCGCCGTGAACAGGCGAAGCAGCTGAACGGTGGTGGCAACAATCACAGCAACAGCAATACGGGGGCTGGAGGTGCCGGTGGTCGTGCGTCACGCCCGACTAGCCCACCAGGTGCGAGTAGTGGCGGTCGCACGAAACAGAACGCTGCAAAGGATGGTGCAGAAGTGTCTGTGAAAACTGAGATCAAGAGAGAAGAGGACCCTGGCAAAAAGAGACGACGTGTGGCGTAAGAGCATCGTGCAGCCAACCAAACATTTGTTGGGCACGTTCGTGCGGTGCTTTGCTCTCGATCGTGACTCATCAAACTGTTAGGTCTTTGAATATACGCGTAAAACGTCAGAAAGCAAACACAGATTTGATTGCGCCGTTAAAGGAGGCGATAACTGGCTCGCTGCTGTCAATGGGTGAGGTAGCGGTTCCGGGACGACGATGGCGACGGGACGGTCTTTTGAAGCTGAGTGCAGCACCAAGTCAGCAACACAAAGGCGAGAGAAAAGGGGTCAGCAGAAGGCGTTTACCTGCAGAAGTAACGATGGATTCTTGGTCTTGACGATGCTGTTGACCTCCTGCAGACCAAGAAACATCAATGTGTTAGCGGATGCCAGTCAATGCGGAGAGGATTGAAAGCGTACGTGAAGACGCGTCTGCAGCACTTGAAGACGTGATTTCATGGAGGTGTAGCGGAAGGTGATATGCTGGCGGATCGTGTCCTCCGAGGCGCGCATAAAGTCTACGGAGAGGAGCTCGATGAACTTGTACTCCATGTTCTGGATGAAGTCCAACCGCGCTCGACCGTCGGCCTGCATGAGGTAGACTGCAAGGTGATTGTGCGGCTCCTTGATGCAGTTGTTGAGCATACGAATCAACACGTTGGCGTAATCAGCGAAGTCCACCATGAGTTTCTGCTGCTCTTGCATGGCGTGGAAGCTCTCCAAGTCGCAGGTGTGTGTGTACAGGAAGAACAGGTCGCTCTCAGTGGACAGCTCGAGGCGAACCACGTGGATGTCGGTATCACTTCCCTGCAGATGGAGCGTTAATCTCAAGTCTGGGAGGATTCGAGCCGCAATTCGGAGGAAAACGCACCAGAATCAAGATCTTAACCTTGATCGCTTCAAGTGTTCCGATCTGCTGTGGAGTGTTGTCGGCATCCTGTTGATGGGGGCATTAGGGATCATCCAGCCGTGTTGGTTTTACTTCTTTATGGATTTTGGAGACCGCAACGCACCTGAATTCGAAGCTCGAACGGTGTTTCTCGGTCGTAGATCACTCGGAAGCCACCGGCTGAAGGATCGTCACGAGGCTACATCAGCATATTGAACCGACAACAGCGAGCATTTACCCGTGGCCGTACCTAAACTCGGATCCAGCTCGTCTGTGGTGCTCACTGGAACGTGCGCTTCGCCGTCGGCACCGCTCACATCCACATACCTCGACGACGACCCGAGGGACGACGCGCTCATAGCCATGATCGTTGCCTGTACGGATGCAGCGAAGACCCCCTACGCTTATTTCGCTCTGTCGAACTAGCTGCTGACCGTTTTGGTTTTACTGCAACGACAGACACCAAGGGTCGTTGGCTGAATGCAGCTCATGCTTGTCATTATTGTTGGCTTGTTTGCTAAAAATACGGGATCGAGGTGACCGAAATGGACTGGATGAGCTTCACAAGACTGGCATCCCTGCATTGCCGACACGTTTGGTCTTCAAGAAGGGGGAAGGCAAGAAAATATCGCTCTTGACGAGACATTTCGGAGCTCGTGATGGTATCTCCGGGCAGTGGCAGCAGAAATGGGGAACTTTCATCGTCGACTAGTGATCCTGTAACATTGCGTGAAGAGGGGGAGGCTATCACGTTGGACAACTTCGATGAGACCGACGCGATGGCTGATCCCATTCTAGATAGCCCCCGCTCCATCGAGGTACGGAATCCATATCAACAGCACTGTACTTGGATGGTTTGAACTAACTCCTCCAAATTCTAGGTGTGTCGGATGCTTGGTGTCGAGCCCGAGGAGCTTATCCAGAGACCGCTTGAGTACTTTATCCGATCTGCGAAAAATGGGAGGGCGGAGGATCGAGAGTTTATCGCTAAACGTGCGGCTCGATACGAGAAGAATCGTCAAGTGCAGCTTCGTAATGTGCGAGCACAGCGGCGCGAGCTCATCGAAGCTCAATTGGGAGGGGTTCACAGCAGCATGTCGCTGAGAACACGTAGCTACTGTCGATCGCCCGTGGGTGCTGCCCGACTTGGGTTTGCAGGGTCAAATAGCTGTTCAAGGTCGCAACACGAATTTACTGTGATTGAGCGGGAGAAGAAGGAACTCCGGAGGATTCAGCAACGCCAAGCTCTCGAGATGCAGCAGATGCTGAACTTTGAGCTCAAAATGACCGAGCTCCACCAAGAACGCGAGAAGAAGGAGCGCGAGCAAAAGCGTCGAGAAGAACAGTTTGCGAAGGAGCAAAGGCGAAGGCAGCGAGAATCTGAAGAGCAGCGACGACGAAAAGAGATCGAAAGAGCCGAGCAGTATCGACTAGAACTTGAGCTGGCACGGAAGCAGGCTCAACAACAGCAAGCAGAGAATCTGCGTCGCGAGCAGCGCGCCAAGCAAGAAGAGGCTCGCAGACAGCGTGACGCTCAGCTAAGCGAGAAAGAGCGACTGCGCCACCAGGAAGAAGCGCGGATGCAAAACGAACTATACCAGCTCGCTCAGGAGCGTGAAGCAACTCGCAAGTTACGGGAAATGCAAGAGCGGGAGGAAAAACTCCTGAAAGAGCGTGAGCGCCAACGACAAGCTAGGTCTCAGGAGATGGCGGAAAAACAGGCACGGAATACCGCACGCATCGCTAACGTATTGAACGAAAAGGATCTGCAACGCAAGGCTCAGCTTGAGGAGGCAGCTCGAAAGCAGCAGCACAGTGAAGAGCGTCGCCGGGCGTTTGAGGAGGAGCGCAGAGCAAAAGAGGAGGAGCTGCGCCTCCAGGCTCTACGGAAGAAGGAAGAGATCGAGACTGTGCAGAGCCAATTGGCGTTGATAGAGGAACAGCGACGAGAGCGGCTACGACAGCAAGAGCGCGAGGCGGAAGAGCGTCTGATGCAACGCGAGCGCGAGAAGCAGCAACAGCTCGAAGCCCAACAACGCGAGGAGAGACGCTTGGAACGAGAGCGACGCCGCGCGTATGAGCGCATGGAAGCTCAGCTGAACCAGAAGCGATCCGCAATCCTCCAGAAGACCGAGGAGAAGGCCAAGGTGGCGCAGATAATGCAGCGACAGAAGCATGCGTCCGTGCGTGCTCGCCTGCAAGAGGCCAAGCTGCGTGAAGAAGAGATCCAGACTGCCCTGATGCGCAAGAACAAGCAGGACGAGTATCGCACGAACCTGCTACTATCTCGCATCGAGAACGACAATCAGCGTACGCAGCAGCTGAAGGAGCAGCGAGCGAACCTCATCCGACGTCGACAGCAGATCAAGCAGACTGCAAGTCGCCAGAAGCATGAAATCCTCGAGACCTTCTACAAGATGAAAGTCACGAAAAAATTCGAGCTGCCCAAGCACATTGCTGCGAGTATCGAGCGCCCGCGGTCGGCGTCAGCGACAATGCTGCATACCCAGTCGTTCACTGTAGTAGAAGATTTATCGACGGCGAAGTCCCGAGAGCGAGTACCGAGAACCAGCAGAAGACCCACGAGTGCTACAGCTCGGCGTCCACGCAGTGCTGCCTCAACCTCCAGTCGTCGACCTGTCACGAGCCGCGACCACCGCAGTCCGATAGACGACGGGCCTCCTCACAGCGCGGACGATATCAAGCAACCAACTCAAGACGAAACAGACGAGGAGCGACGAGACGCAGCGATCAACGAGCTCCGCCGACAGCAGAATGAAGAGCTGCTGAAGGTTCTGGAGGAAGAGCACCACGCAGAAGAGCAGCGGGAGCATCTCTTGCGCCAAGCAAGCAGTGATCGTCGCGAGCGCGTGCGTATGGAGAAACTCTTCGACAAAGAACGAGCTCTCGCCAGCGAGCGCATCATGCAGCTCACCGGCCGCCACGAACGCGCCTTGGCTGCCAAGATGGACGAGCTGTGTCAATGACAATGTAACATAGATTCCCACAGGTATACTAAACTTCAACTTGTCCGACAATATCATACCATACAGGTATGAAATGTAGTCCACACTATAACCTAACGTCTGGCATGAAACCTTCTCTTCTTCATTTTCTAAAGTGTTCCGCCCATGCCGACTTCCGACATCGGCAGTGACGAGACCAGCGGCGGCGGCGGAGGCACGCGCAGACGCAGCAGGAGCAGCATGTGGAGGCTGCTGGAGCAGGCGGCCAAGAACGCGTCGGCCAACGCGTCGGGCTACGTGAGCTCCGTGCAGGAGAAGGCGCAGAGTCTGG
>JAIKVE010000944.1:0-14844 GCA_024679115.1 Phytophthora pistaciae
TCAGCAGTCCGGTTTCGTAGCGATAATCCTCGACAAACACCGTGTCACATTTCTGAGCTCCTGGGCGAGATTCAACACAGTTTTGAGCGCGGATGATCGTGCTGACATCGAATCGTCGAAATCCGGTGAACGATAAGCCACCTCGAGACACTTGCAGGTCTTCTTGGCTCTCTAGGAATGTCAGATCCACCGTTGCGTTGGGAAAGCGAGCTTGGATACTTTGAAGACGCTCGATTGTGTGCACGTACAGGAGCCCCGCTGCTCTGGAGGTGGTGTCAGAAGGAGCGCAGGACCGATCCAGATTGGTCCACAGTTCGTGGCAAAAGCGCGGCACTTTCACACGTCTGCCATTTACAGGGAAGCAAATACTTCGAGCGTTTGTCTTTGAGAGCAGCTCGGGCGAGTAATAAAGCGCTTGGTTCGTCCGCCGATTGAAGTTGTTGACCACTTGGGAAGGAGGAATTGGTGAAGTCGATCGACATAATCATTCTCTGTTCGCAGCGTAAGACCCACGGGCCCAACATTATTCATCGCTTGCGAATTATTCAGGTTAGCGATAGCATCCATCACTTTATCGATCATTCTAAACGCGATGGCACCGTCAAAAGATTCACCAGGACACTCGGATTTGTACAGCAAACAGTCCGGGTAGTCTGAAATCCCAAAGTGCCGCACAAAAGCGCGCCAGACAATCGAGGTCGAGTCGAACTTGTACGCCCAGACAGCTGAAGTGCCGCACAAAAGCGCGCCAGACAATCGAGGTCGAGTCGAACTTGTACGCCCAGACAGCTGCGTTTACCTTCCCACTGTACGCGTCGTCTCTGGTAGCTGCAAAGACGGAATAATTCCACGAGGTCCCAAAGCCCAACACCTCGTCCGGGTGTAGTGAAGGGTAATATTTCTGCAGGCTCGATACCCCAAGACCGCCGCGAAAAATATCCGAGAAAACCAAAACCAGCGACACGAGACTAACAACGAAGCGCAGCCAGGAGAACGGAAGTCCTCGCTCGAACACTTTACTGCGTGCGTTAAGTTGCCGGGTGTGGGTTTCTCGGATGAGAACCTCTGCAGAAGTGTACGTCTCGCCACGAGTTCTTCTACCCAAGTAGTTGAAAGTCCACCTCGTTAAAACAGCGAGCGCCCAGACGCCATCGCTGCCTCCAGCCGGTTATCCTCACGTGATCCCGTCTACTAATGGCACCAGAAACCGGGGAATTATGGGCTAATTCCGTCCATGATGGATTGCAGCATCGCACTAGCGCCAACATCATTGATTCGTGTTGAGGTAGGTATTTATGGGCCTCTGTTTCGGGGCTGTCGGTCTGTTGCGGCGTCTGAGGACCTCCAAGTACCATCAAGAGCCCCAGGTAGATCCATTTGAAGCATTAAATATGCGCATTTACTGTCGACACACGGCCGTCATTGGCCGCAGATCGAGATCGACCACGACTCCTTCCGCTCCTGGGTCGGGTTTGCGGTACATGGCTCGAGACTCCTGCATGACCTGGCCCTCGTTGATCCCCAGGACGTCCTGCTCCTCAACGCCGCAATAGTAAACACTGCGCTTCTCGGCGTCCACTTGAGCTTGGCTCGCTGAGAACAGCACGGCCTGTCCGAACTGCTCCGTCACCTTGTGCACCTTCCCAAAGCGGCCGCTAGCAGCGTGGACATCAGCCGCTGGCGCCTTTCGTAAAGTTCCAGAGAACAAGTGCATGTCGTCCAAGTAAATGTCCACATCTTTCACGCCGCGCTCGGGCGTCTTGCTGTAGTTCCAGAACTTGATCATGGACAGCACCACGGGCGTATCGAACCCGATGTACACGATGTTGCCTTGTTGGTTCCCAAGAGAACTAGCCAGAGGGGCCAGCCACGCGTCATGCGCCTCCCACGTGTTCTTGTCGCGACCGCTTAATAAATTATCGGGGACTCGCGTGTCTTGTTGCCTTCCACTTGAATTGTCCAGCTCCGAGACTGAGTACGGTACTGCTGTGATGATCGGCGCCTTATCGAGTATTCGAGCGCCAGCGAAATCGTACAGCTCGAGTCCGTTTAGTCCGAGGTAGTACGGATCTCCCCATGTCGTCCAGCAAACGATCTTGAGCAAAAAGCCCTGAGGATACAGTAGCGCCTCGTAGTCTTGCCGAATGATTGGCGTTTTGTATGCTCGGGCATTGAAGGGATAGCGCACGCGCTCCGAGTATGCAGGTACTTTGTCTTTAGCCCCCGCGTCATCTGAGAACTTCACGAGTTGTCCAAAGTCGAAGTCCGCGACGCCTGGAGCTTTACGCAGCAAGAATCCGGTCTCCTTTGGGGAAATGACGACGCCATCTAGCGTCACGACAAGCTGCTTGACACCGCGGTAGGTATCTTCTGGAGACTTGTTGTAGTTCCAGATGCGCAGGCCGTAGAAGTACTGAGCCGTCTTGAGCTCAATCCGCACTTCAGGGACAGCGCCAACTTCTAGCGGGACGAGCCACATGTGCGTGTCATCGCAAGTGGTAGCTTCGCCGTCCACCAACTACATCAAACATTACAAATAATATGAGCAAACTTTTCCTTGCCCTGTACTTTTTGATAAA
Organism: Phytophthora pistaciae; assembly: GCA_024679115.1. NCBI lineage: Eukaryota > Oomycota > Peronosporomycetes > Peronosporales > Peronosporaceae > Phytophthora > Phytophthora pistaciae. Next base: position 2,580 of record JAIKVE010000944.1, read on the forward strand.
CGATTTCAGGCTTACCTTGTCGATTGTGCGTGGGTCGCCAACGTATCCCAACTAAATACCAAACGGAGACACAGTACATCAGCCTTCACAACTATAAGACCAGCAGTAAAATGGAACGTACCGATGCTAAATCTCGTGGTGTAGCGTCGACATTCGAAACATCCAGAGGGATCGGAGTGCCTCGTGACCCGACCAGCACGTCGACTTGCGTTAACCCGATGTAATTCCTATCGCCCCATGTACTGTGAAGCTGAAGCGTGAGGCGTCTACCACGCGGCAAGTTCTCATCTGAATTTACGTCACCACTGCCACTTCCACTCCCAACCCCTTCACTCATTTTCATTGCATCTGGTGATCGCTGTTGAGGTTCCTCACTGATCATCCACGAGTCAATCGAAGTCCTCAACGCCGTATCTCGACCTGCGAGTGAACGCGTTGCCGTCGTCATGGGTCGGCCGTCGTTGCCTACGTGTAGGTGGCGACTGTCATCCCTGTCGCTTTCCTGGTTCTGTTCGACTGTGCGAGATCCAGCATCGGACGTACGAGGGCGTTGCAGCTCCATCGACCGATGCACTGACGCCACAATCTCTCGGGTCTCTTCATCCTCACGCTGCTGCTCTCCAGCCAGAGTCCGTAAAGCCTCGTCATTAGCCTCAATGGCCTCCAGAATGGCTGTCTCCTGAGTGAAAAGTATCACCTCGTTGGAGATCTCCATACTGTCAGCCCCTACCAGACCATGCGCTTGTCGTATCTCACCTTCAAAGATGATTTTCCCAGACTCGGCACTATCCGCAAACTTGCTCTCACTCCCTGAAATCAACGCGGTCGGGGCTGACTCGTACAAAATGAGGCGAGCCTCACACACTCCCCGACAAGTGTGCGTGCGTGACTTGTTGTAGTTCCAGATCCGTACCATCGATATTGAGGCCGAGGCGTTCATCTCCAGCAGGACGTAGTGAGCCTGACCTGGTGTGAAAGGAGCCAGCCACATGTGGAAGTCGTCGCATGTGAAGTTAACGCCATCGACCAAGTTTTGGGGGACGCGTGGGTCATCGCTGTTCTCTTCCAGCACGTTGATGCTCTCTGGACAAGCTGTCACCTGCCTAGTTGGGTCGTGGAACTTTACCAACTCGCCGCGGTGATCGAAAATCTCCACCCCATTAAGCCCAACGTAGTAGGGATCCCCCCATGTGCTCAGAATCTCAATCTGCAGCCACTTGCCACTTGGGAGCACAGGAATATCCGCCATCATCCCAGCGCTAGTGTAATCCACGTCGCTGTCGATGAATTGTGTGGTATCAACAAAACTTGGTTGAGACGGCGAGCTCTTCAAAACGTCTGGATATGATGACGGTACAGCGGAAAAGTTGGTCGCCATTGATCCTTGTCGTAATTCAGTTAGTAGTGCGGAAGTTGTAAACGACGTGCGAGCTGTTGACGCCTTGGGTATTGCTTCGAACGAGTCCAAACCACCGTCCATTCCAAGTGAGGTTGACTCTGCAACGTCGGTAGGCTGAGCAAGTCGACTTCGGTTCGTCTTACTGAACTTCTCGAGACTATCCCAGGACGAGAGGGAAGCCAGTGAAGGCGCCACCACGTTTTGCTCGTATCGGGGTTTCGCATCACCGCCGTGGCTTGAATGCAGCTTTGCCTCAGCTCGATCTGTGTGCAATTTGCTCGTGGTTGTGTCTTTCGCTGTATCCACAGTGCGATCGACGCCGTAGACGGGCTTCCCTTGTCTCCGTCGGCTAGTCACGCTGCCGGAGGATGGCTTCTCGTCTGCCATCCACGTGTCAAGACTGGCTGTAGATCGGCTCGTCACTGCGGAGCGATCTAATGTGGAGGAAGACGAGCTATTTGAACCTGAAAGCCACATCGGAGTGCTGTCACTTGGTATTCTCTCCGGTTCAGCTTCTGATCGCTGCTGTGATCTGATCGTCTGTGCCCACTGGGAAGATTCTTTCACTTCACTTCGATCTGTTGCTGGAGTAGAGCTGTTCTCCACACGAGACGTGCGCGACGTCTTCCTTGCGGTACCAAGTAGATCAATCCACGTGCAAATGTTGTCGTCCGGGTCTCCAAAGGTTTCAGGCAACGAACCAGTCCACACACACTTGCCACTGACCAACACTTCGATGTCTCGTGTGCACGAAGTATGGGTTCTCTACAAATTTGTCAATAACGTCCCAGTTAGATCGAAAAATACAAAAAAAATTGAGACTCAGGGCAAACTACGCACGCTGTTGTGGTTCCAGATGCAGAGTTTGCTTGGGGCTGACGGTACTTCGAATCTAACGAGGAGCACACCTGCAACACATGTATTAGAATCTCTAGCACAACAGCTCCAACTTAGTTTCACGTACCTGAGTCCCCCAACCGCCCCAGCCACATGTCCTTCTCAGCATTCGTCTGAGCCACTCCATTGAAAAGCTTCTGCAGGCCGCGCACCATGTCGTTCGTTCTGGGTAGCGATTTCCCCGTCGGCTGATCGAAAAGCTGTACAGACTCCAAATCCACTGGCAGCTCTTCGCCGTTCAGATCATAGACGCAGATCTGAGTGAGCCCCACAACGCGCGTTTTACTCCACGTCGACAACAGCTTCACGTGGATCTCAAATTGTGACGAGTTGGCAGCAGAACTTGCACCCAAACTGAATCCGAGATTGAGCTTAGGGACGATAGGAACCGGATTCTGCTGAGCTTTTGAGTCTAGTAGGTCCACAGCAACCTTTTCTTCGATTGGCGTCGCTTGAGCACTGCTCTTAGCCTCAGCAGCGTACAGTCCTTCGTCCACTGAGAAAGCGTCTCGAGATTCTTTGTGCTTCTTCTTGGCTTTGGGCTTGGCCTCCATTTTTGCAGCCGAGATGGCTTTATCAGGTTTCAGATTACTGAGCGCAGCGTCAGCGCTCGCAGCCTCTTCTTGGAGCGCTCGCAGCTTCGCGAGGCGTTCCTGCCGCTTGACCTCCATCAGTCGCTCCATCTCCCGCTCTTCGTCCTCCAGCTGCTTCATCATCTTGGCTCGCCGCTCTTCGGCTTCCTTCAGAATCCGCTGCTTCTCCTCTCGCTCCCGTTCCAGACGCTCCTTCATCTCGTTGGCGTACTCGTCCTCCCATCGGAGCTGCTCTTCCAGCAAATTCTTCAACGGCGCCACAGTTGGAACCTCATCAACTGACTGTTCTACTGCTGTCGCCTTTGCCTCGGTAGGCGCAGTCGTGGACGGATTCAGCGTCGACGTGATCTCCTTCCAGATAGCGGGGTCGCCTATCGAGCTCTGCAACACCTTCACGTCGTCCGCATCCTGCTCACTCGCCTGGAACTTGTGGAGCACGTCAACCAGCGCTCGCTGCTTTGTTCGAGAAAGATGCTGGATAATCCCCACCAACTCCTTCGTCGTCTTCGACAGATCGACAGGACTCGAGCTATTCGCGTTATCTTCAGCCTCCACGTCTTCTTCAATATCATCAATCACCAGTTCTTCCCTTTTAGGCCGTCGGTCTCTCTCCGTCACGTCGTCGTCCTCCTCGAACTCCTCGAACGACTCCTCCAAGTAGCTCTCCTCTTCATCCTCTTCTTCTTCTTCTTCACTACCTCCACTTTTCTCCTCGCTCTCCGTCTGTGTCGTTAGCCGGAAGAGCGGCACTCCGTCCTGGTGCTCCACCGCGACGCCCATCGGAGCTTGAGGGCGGCTCCACTTCGCCCGTCGGACCGCTCCCTTCTCCTCATTCGCAGCAGAACTCGAGCCAAAGTTTAACGTCGTGGACGGCGCCGACCTGCACTTGGAGAGGGGCTTGGTCTCCTCCCTCTTGGACGAGAACTTGGTGGGCAGCACCGACGTGGCGGATCTCGTGTTGCGCGAGGATAATGAGGACGCTGAAGCGGCTTGAGCTGCGCCCGCGGCTCTCGCGGGCACGTTGAAGGCCGTGACGAAGGCCTCTTCGCGCTCCTGCAGCCGGTCGTTGCGCTTCGAGGCGGCGGCCAGACGCTTCTTGACGCGGTTGCGCTCCTCCAGCACCTTGATGTACTGCAGCTGCCGCGTGAGCACGGGGTCCGCCTTCGCCTCGGCGGCGGAGCCGCTGTCGCCTCGAGACGGATGATGCAAGTCCTGCTGCTGCTGCTGCTTGTCCCAGCGCTTCCTCTCCGCCATCCTAGCACCAAGATAAACGATCGCTTCAGGGCTCTAGGGTCGTGATACGACTACCAGTGGAGTTAACCGTCACAGGTCGCCAACGTCTTTTCGAGGCAGGACTTGGACATGAAGACGTCGCGGTCTCCGCTGCGGTGAAGAAGACAAAGCAGGGCCATTGACGCTGATCGATCATCGACACTGTGCTGAGAACGGGAGGACCTCCTCTTGCAAGCATGCATTCGGGCATGGGCTCCATGCATTCTGCAGCACTGCAACGTCGTCACTGGACCTCCCAGCTCAAGCACTTTGGCTGCCGGCAGGGCTTCTCGCCATTTGCGAATTTGTCGCGTTCGAGTCACTGGCACACGAGTTCAAGTACATACGATGAAGTTCCTCAAGTCGCTGTTCCGCAAGACCCCTCGCGAGTTTTCCGACCACGCAAGCGAGCGCGCTACGACTGGTACGCTGCCTCCGATCGACTTGGCCCGGACGACCCGCCCCATCAGAAGCAAAGGCAACGGAGACAAGAAGCCCCGAATGGGGACGCTCACGCTCTACATGCTGCTCTCGGACATGTAAACCAGCCGCAGGAACTCTGGCCCCGACTACAGTACAACCCAATTAACGAAACCTAATTAACTTGAGCGATGCACTCGCCTACTGTGAACATGTTGCGTCTTGATGACTCATTCCAAGCTTTTGATGTTCAGTTTGCTGTCTCTGGCGGCACCTTACGCTCGAGTCTGCAGAGTACATCGTTGAAAAGAAGGGTCTAAAGCTTCCGACCACAGATCACGAACGAAACAGTGAGCGCAGGCTAACGGTGAGATGACGTTATGGTCGCCATGATTGACTCGTATCCAAGCCGCGGGTGGCAAATGGCTCGAACTTCTCTGCAGCTCCACATATTCAACTTGAAAACGCGAGGGAAATCAACACACCGTCGGATGCGATGATGCGTACAGCACCAGCGTCCTGATTCACTCGGATCGGATTGCCAAGTCAGCTAGCAGCTCTCACTCTCGAATTTGCATCAAGCTTCACACAACCCCCCCCCCCCCCCCCCCCGTCTTGCAGATGAGCGCACCGCAGAAGACCCTCAAGCCCTGGTGGGGAGACAGACCCCGGCCCACGCGCGAGGAGATGGACCGCCGCGCTGACGAAGCGTAAGCGTTGCCTGCAATGAATGGCCTGACGATATCTAGTTGAGTTCTCTGATACCATGGTGCAACGATGGTTCTTAGGTCGGCCAAATGCCTTGAGTACGTGAAGGAGCATGCAGAGCGTGGCAATCCTGCGTCGGTTGTCGCCTGCATCGACGAGTTCGCGTCCAGTACCCACATGATGAATGTCGGAGCCGTCAAGGGCAAGATCATCGACGAGGAGATCACCGAGAAGCAGCCTGCGGTCATGACGGAGCTCGGAGGGTACACGGGCTACAGCGCTGTGCGATTCGCGAGCAAGCAGCGCGAGGTCGCGGGCAACAAGCACTCGCACTACCACTCGTTCGAGTTCTCGCCTGTGTTCGCAGCTCGAGTTCGCGAGATGGTGGAGCTCGCGGGGCTGTCGGACCAGGTGACGGTGCATGTCGGACCGTTTTCCGACAACTACGAGGTTCTCCGCGGCCAGACTGTCGACGTAAGTGCATTGTGAGTTGAATATTACCGGTGGGTTGTCCTTCTAACGTGCGATGCTTGTAAGCAGATGTACTTCATTGACCACGACAAGAAGGCGTACTTGCAAGACTTGAAGCTCATCATCGAAAGCGAGACGCTGGCTGCAGGCTCGGTCGTTATCGCTGACAATGTCGGGATGGGTCCTGTCCCGGGAGGCAAGAGCGAGTACATCGAACCGAGAACTGCGCCACACAGTCTACATGAAGCGCGAAGACATGATGGTGCCGGACCTTTCGGTCGCGACGTTCCTCGGATAAAGTGCTGGATCCTGAGCACTTGCTATACTTAAGTAAGCTGTTGTAGCAGCGAAGCAGTAGGTTGCTACTTTCAATTCATAACCCCACTCTGCAAACAAGGAGCCGTAGTTTTTGGAGCACTATCGATCGAGATCATAATCAACATGAATTCCATTCTCGATACTTCAGTAAGAACATCAACCGTGCGTACTAAGCGCGGCAGTGCATCCATTTTGTATCTACAGAGTCCCTGTTAGCCGCGGAACGTAGCAATCGACAGGTCCGGCAGCAGCTGGCGGTCGCGTCCACAATGAATCGTGCGGCGCACTGCAGAAAACTGCGGGCTGTTCTCGATGAACTCCAGATAGTCCGGGGCACCCGGTCGAATGACGTTGTCTGCAGCGATGACGGATCCCGGTGCCAACGTTCCGCTGCCGAGGATGAGCTTCAGATCCGACAAGTACACGGTCTTCTCGTGGTCAATGAAGTAGAGCTGTCAACAACAACAAGACACCACCAAGTCAGAACAGAGTAACCAAGGACTAATCTCTCCACAATCAGCCACTTACATCGACGGTCTTGCCTCCAAGCACCTCGTACTGCTCCGAGAATGCGCCCACATACACCGTCACCTGGTTCGTCAAACCCGCGAGCTCGACCATCTCGCGCACACGAGCCGCAAACACCGGCGAGTACTCGAACGAATAGTAGTGCGAGTCCTTGCCCGCAACTTCACGTTGCACGCTTGCGAAGCGCACGGTGCTATAGCCCGTGTAAGCCCCCAGCTCCGCCATAACAGCGGGCTTCTTCTTGCGGATCTCCTCGTCGATGACAGCGCCCTTCACTTCGCCGATGTTCATCATGTGGTGCGTGGCCGTGAACTCGTCGATTGTGGCGATGACGGACGCCGGGTTGCCGCGCTCCGCGTGCTGCTTCACGTACTCCAGACACTTGGCGGAACTGTAACACGTAATGCATCAGAGTGAGCAAGATGACTTCAACTCTTCACCAACCAGAGCGTGAAAGACTCACTTTTCGTCCGTCCAGCGGTCATTCTCCTCCTTGGTCGGCCTGCGGCCAAGTCCCCACGGGTCGGTCGGCTTCGGTGACGAGCTCATCTTGAGAGGCTTGCGGGTTGTGCTTGTTCCGGCGCAAATGGGTGAATGAGGCCTGATCTGGTCCCGAGGCTCGACGGCAGGCAAATTCGAGGGGAGCGGACCGCATCATCAAAACCACGACGAGATTATGGTGCGTCTACAACGGAATGATGGTTGCCAAAGTATCCGCTGTCCAGCGCTCCTGGATTTCCGTGTAAACTCAGGACGCACTCGTTGCCTTTGTATTTTTCGCCTGGGCTGATGCCTCCTATGAAGTGGATCTAGTGAGCACGTACAAGTACTGGTCGACCAGTAAGTCTGCGTTGAACACGTGAGGGGAGGCTAGCGTGTCCACGTGCTTTGCATCGAATCCGTACAGCTGCTTCGCCTTGGTGAAGAATGACAAGTCATTCTTCTCGTGGCCTGGCACATGATGCGCGAAGCTCACAAATACCTGCGCCAATCAGGGACATCACATTGAAACAACCAACCGATCACAGGGTTAAAGAGATAGCGATGTCTGGGGAGAGAGAGAAAAATCGCCTTACCTTCCCATCGGGCGCCAGGCACGAGTCGATAGACTTGAGCAAGTCTTCGAGCTGGTGACCAACAAAGCAGAGAAGACACAAGCTCCATAAGCTACCTTCCTCATACATGCACAGCTGGTACCAAACTTACCAAGTGGTGAAGCCACAGACACTCGGCAACAACAGCCACATCGAATCGACTCTTCGGTGGGTTGTTGCCATCATCTGCACTATTATCCTCCGCTGGGTCGTCACACTCCTTTCCAGCCAAATCAACAACGTCAGACGCTGGCTCTGCAGCAGCGAGGCAGCTCAGCAGTCCTTTTGTATCGCTGCCCCACAAGTGACCTCGCACTTCGTGCCTCCCACTACCAAGCTGGTGCTCGTTGCGCTTGATGTTTGTCTCGATATTCTTCAGCAGCAGGTCGTTTGGGTAGTCTACAGCATTACATCCCAGTCAGCTGAGAGTTCCCCGCACTATCAGAACCCGAGCCAGACGCACCCGTCATCACAGCCACCTCCGCCCCGAAATGCAGCGCCACCAGCGACGGCAGCGCTCTACAACATCCCCCCCCCCCCCCCCCACAGTAAACCGTCAGCACTAGTCTCCTCTCCTAATAGTACCATTCTCCTTTTGTTTTCGATACTCACGATGCCGCGCCGAACTCCACGACACTCTGCCCCTTCACGAGCTCTGGGTGCTTGGCGAAATGCATGGCGATGAACCTCTAGATTGCATATTATTATTATTAAAATTGCAATAATTGAATTGAATTAGTAAGAGCTGAAAGTCCCCAGGTAAAAGCTTTGAGTTGACACGCACGGCTCCGTTCCAGACGGCGCAGGCGAAGAGCGAGCCGGGGATTCCGCCGTCGTCATCGGCCACGGAGATGCGGAAGTGCGGCGCGGAGGCCCCGACGTCCAGCTCCTGCACGAAGTCCTCGGGGTCGTACCCGTTGTCCTCCCCGTTCTGCAGGAACAGCGCCCCCACCACGTTGTCCTCGTCCATGGTGGTCTGGATTTGCAATGATGCGCGTCATGCGTACATACAACTCTAAAGTACCATATTTATGGTGCACTGCTTCATTTTTTTGTGGAAGATTGCAAAAAGGGGGATAATCTCGAGCTCAAATTTACCGGTAGGAGCGCTTAGCTTGCTAAACGCAACCAAATAATATTGGAGAGGAAACGTTTTTTTCGCTGTTCTTTCAAAACGGAAGTGTAACCAAACATGTGGCACCGAAATAATTCTGTGGAATTTTGCGTACCTTTATGAATACTGGGTTCTGATTGGCGGTAGTAGCCTGACATTTTAGAACTGTACTTTCTTACATGTACCCACAAAAATGCTAGATTTATGTTAGGACTTGTTTTAAAAAAATATTGTTTAATTTTAGTAAAAAATATCGTGCAGTATAATAAATGCTTATGAGTTTCATTGTAGCCCCTTGCCACAATGTAGTTGTTTCGTTTAGATCTGTTAAAATAGGCAGATTACTCGGAATGACTGTTTTTAAGCCCAATTGCCCATTTTAAAATCAGACATGGCCATATTTTACAAAATGGTATTCTCTCAGAACTTGTTTTTCTGACCTCAAAATCTGATCTATGGGACCTACAATATCAATCCAAATAAAAATAAGAACGCATATAGACTCTCTAATATTTTTTTGCAGTTTTCACCAAGTACTGAAATATATTTTTGTGCCCTCTAAACAAACAATATAAAACCAATTGCAAGGGCTGATCGCTAAGAGATGAATGATCGCGAGCTAAATAAGGTGGTCGCTATTGGTCTTGTCATTGGGACAGGTGTCAATCTTACATAGAAGTCAAAGACAAAGTCAAGCACTCCCGACGCCAACTTTCAGAAGAAAACGGTACTGACATTACGACGGTAACATATGTACACACATGAGAGTATGCAGCGCGCGCGGCAGCGGGGGCGACGACCCGAGGCGGGGCAGGTGGAACGTGCTAGCTGCGAAAGCGGAGCATATTCGGCGACAACCCGTTTCGAGACCACCAATGTGAGCCTGACGGACGTGGCTAACGATGCCACCGGTTCCCATGCAAATCTACAGACTCCAAGATTCTTTTCAAATGAGTCGCCACCTTGTCTAAGCTCACGTTACTGCGTGTAGGCATCCCATACAGGAAGGCGTCAGCACCCGTCACCTCCATGAACAGCAGCGCCTCAAAACTCATCAGGTACCCAAACTTGATCGCTCTCTCCGGAATATTGTAGTAGTTGAGTGTACCCGCCAGAGTGTCAGGTTCTGAAGCGTTAATAGAACCGAAAAATGATCAAACATGCCCGTCTCGCGGTCGCCGCGTGCTATGACCCCAGCCCTTTGGGGCACCACCATGTCGACGTCGTGATACGCGTGGCGATTCAACTTGAACACAGACTGACGACATCTGCGCTGCACTTGTGGGCCACCAGGGACTACTGGAGGTTCAGCTCTGCCGTACCGGAGGCGAGATGCAGTCGGGGCGCGTCAACCTCAGCAGCGCTCAGCTGCGAATATGCCGCGCCCAGATCACGGCAGGAGCGCTCCAGGTTGGCTTGAGCCGCAGTGAGTTGGCTGCTAAAGAAGGTCACGGTTTGCTGAAGGTGCACGTGCGCGCTGCGCGAAGCGTTTCCTCGAGTTTGTACTTGAAGCTCACACTGGAGCTTGTCGCGGATGGCAGGGCGCGGCCTTTGCGCATGCTTGTCCACGCGCTTAGGCTCACTGGGCCAACGGTATGCCCGAGGGAGAGGTACCGGACCCTAGCGTTGACAAAAAATTGGGGGAAGTGATCGCAGCGTCGGAGATGGAGGAAGGGAACTCGCGGTCCGTCATGGCCCGCCATGCTCTAGTCCTCCATCTTCTATTAGTACGGGAATGAGGGGGGAGGGCTCGACTGAAACTAAGTTGACGCGCTATTTCCGGAAGTTCGGGATGTTGAATATTCGCTTTGTTTGACATCTAAAGCCGACGGCTGTACTACATCTCCGCCTACACAAATGGAGGAGTCTCCCGACTTCGAGATTGGTCACCTTGAGCTAGCGTGGCCTTGAGCACATATATGTTATTTTCATGTGGCCCATATGCGTGCTTAGCGCGCTGGTCTGTGATGATGTACTGCCCGCGTTCTGTAGCTGATCTGCAATTATCTCATACATTTATTTGTGTATTATTGACACTCGTACAAATCATTCCATGGTCACTAAGGTGTTTTCTTCATTCAAGTTTTAATATTAACATAATTGCTTGAAGGTTTATTTTAAACAAAAAAGTATTGATAAATACTGAAGCATACAGTACTGGCCATAACTCTGTGCAGATCGGAAAATCGGGCGTAATTATGCTAACGCTACAACTTACGCTTAAAACGAGTAGAATTGCAATACACTGATTTCATGTTAACCGTTATCCCCCAATTAGCCTACTGGTAGGATTCAAATCCAATTATGCTAACGCTACAAATAACGATTAAAACGAGTAGAATTGCAACCCACTGATTTCATGTTAACCTTTATCCCCCAATTAGCCTACTAGTAGGATTCAAATCATTTTTGTGAAGAACAGAGATAATTCTAGAGTGCAGCGCTGGGCTCAAAAGAAAGCTGAGAAAACAAAGTACAACATAGTTAGTTTTCAGCGCTAACAGAGCGGTCTATCGAACGAAACCCTCAGCTAGATATTGAGGTAAAGTTCAATAGTAAAGCTAATACAGCAAATCGTTAAGCTTCAGCATGTGACTTTTATGTTTACCACATCATGTCCAACACAATTTTTCATACAAATTATCTTGGAGTGAGCCTACTAGTAGGATATGATCCAGGCTACTAGTAGGCTTTCGAGGGGGACAAAGGTTAATGCGTGAAAAACAGTACCGTAATGGCTATGTCATAGGCGGTGCCAATGTACAGAATGAGAGCGGATTTGCTGAGATTTACCTTCTCAAACCGATACCCTCTCTAACAGGTGTGTATCGACTATATCACACGCCAAGTCATTAACTATACAATATTAAGTTTGAGTTTTATGTGGTGCACAAAAGTTCCGGATTGTAGCGGACGCAGCATGGCGCACCGCTAATGACATCTTACCGCCTATGACATAGCCATTACGGTAAATTTTTAATTTTACTACAGTAGCCAATTTCGTCAAAATCAGTATAACCCAAAAATATACTGATTTTGACGAAATTGGCCCTACCAAATATGGTACACTGTACCACCGGTACACTGTACCCCTCAATCCTATAACATTGGCATTGCGCACCTTGCAGCCACCTGCAGCGCTGCTCGGCCTCAAGCGGAAGCTTCACGCCGCCATATCTCCGCGCGCAGGTCGCCTCCTACACTCGCGCTTAGCTCATCTCCAAGATCCGCGTGTGCTCTCTCCTTCCACCCTCCCCGCTCCGCCCAACTCGCGCTGCTCGCCCTGCAATCCATGGGACAGCACTTTCTGTTCCACCGCGACCTGGTGGCGGCAACGGCCGTGCATCACGCGGTGCACGCGCGGCTCTCGAGCGACCTGCAGTCCGACCTGGTGCTGCTGGGACCGCAGTGGCTGCGCATCTACCGCGTGGAGCCGAGTCCGAGCGCCGAG
>JAIKVE010000945.1:0-14837 GCA_024679115.1 Phytophthora pistaciae
GACAAGTGCTTCAATGAATTTAGCCAATCACGATCGATTTGTGTGTATTCCAACATTTTCCCAATTATTTTGGGAATTTACAGTCTTGCTAGAATAATATCCAATACAAAAGTTAAGTGTACATGTTGCATTACTCATATTTGACCACAAATTCCCAATACAAATCATGATTGTATCGTTGGTGGCTGTGCCTCGTCTGCTTTCTCTCCTCTCCCATTTGAAAAGATGCAGCGGGCGTCGAGAGGGCTTGACATCCCGCAAGGGACAGCAGGGCAGGAGGCAGCGGCGATGAAGTGCTTCAGCGAATTCTTAGCTCTTGCTAACATGAATGAGGAGTCAATTGCTAGTATTGCGAAGTCGCTGTCTATTCCTGATGCTCTACCAAGTCAAAACTTTTACTCTTTGCTAACCGCCTTCTCCATTTTCTTGCAAACTAAGCCAAGTGCTCGAGGAGGCCGTCTTGCTAAGGCTACTGCTGTGGGCTATATGTCCCAAGTTGTGAACCTGCTCCGAGAGCGGTACCCTCTGTACTTGTCAGACAGCAAGCGAATTGCGAAAATACGCGACAAAATGGGTTCAACTATTGAGGAGCGAAATTTGCTAGCTGGCGTGCAGACTGGTGAAGCTCCAGGCTGCACGCTCAGCGACTTGCGTGTTCTGGTGCAGGAAACTGCGATTAAGGGGGTTGGCTCAGGTTATAAGAGTTTGCATGACGCTGCTGTACTAACGTTAATGTGGCACACGTTTGGTCGAGCGATCGATACCTGTTTTGCTAGGAAGAGCCAGCTATCTATGGCAGCATCGGGGGAGCTCTTTCTGCATCTAGCTCGAATCAAGACTTCGGTGGTTCAAGGCATCTCAATTTACAAGGCCGCGACTCACTGGGAGCAGTGTATGCTGCACGGCCTCGGAATGCTGTTCGTCGGGGCATCGGAGCCTTCCAGCTATGTGTTCCCGCTAGTGCCGCACGCGGCGGCATCGGATTTGCCAGGGGAGCAGACCTACAGCCAAGACGAAGCCATACTCTACTGGGAGAACCTTGAAGAGAAAGCTGAACCCAGGAACGAGCCACCAACAAAGCGCGTGAGAGGAAGGCCCAACGTGTCCAAGTATATTAACGACGTCATCACCATGGTCTGGGAGCGCCAAGCCCAAGCCTCTGCCCCGCTGCCCCCGACGCTCACCGCAGGACTGAGCAGCCACTCCTTGCGCCGCGGCTCCGCAGCGTATGCGAACGCCTCACCGCAGCTTGCGATCCAGTGGATCTCGACCCGGGGAGCTTGGCTGCTGGACTCGCTCACGAAGGCGTTCGCGTACGTGGGTACCACGACACGCGAGGACCAGAGTGTCGGCAAAGTCCTCGCTAAATACCGAGACCCGCACCTGCCATGCGTCACACCCACGATTGCCACCTTGAGCGAGCTTCTTCCTGCGCTCGAGTATGCCCAGCTGCTAACCCTGCGCGGCCAGCTCTTCAAGAACGTCAGCGGCTTCACGGACACCACGCTCAACGTCGACGCCTTAGTCCTGGATGCGGCGCTCGCGTCCCTGCTCATCCATCTTGACGACGTCGTTACGGCAGTGCAGCAGGAGCAGGCTGCTACAGGCTTCACATCGCATTACCTGTACCGCTTCCACGAAGCTCTGGACGCAACCAACGCAGCGCTGGGAGCTCGGCTCTCGCTGGACACGTGCATTGGCTGGGGTCGGCAGCTTCGCACGGCCTGGCAAACGGAGAACTTCGGGCAGCTGGGGGAACGCAGCAATGGCAACACCACCGTACTTGCCGCAGCCGTCACCCAGATGCTATCGTCCATCTCAGCGATGCAGCGCACACTTCAGAAGCTTGTCGCGGTCCAGGAGAGCAAGTCCGCCAGCGCTGACGGTCCTGCTCCTTGTCGCTGTGCTGGCCAGGCCCCACAGGCGAGCCCTGACGTCGTCGTTGAAGCGCACTCTCTTGCTGGCTGCTTCTACAACTGGTACACACTGGAGCTGTGGCACACGGCAACCCAAAAGAAACAACAGTTTGTTCGCGCTGACCTCAAGGCAGGCGTCAACATCATGATCATAGCAGCAGGGCGAGAGGTAGACGTACCAACGGCGCCACTGGACAGGGACGGCGTCGCGTATCGGCTGTGGAAGCAGCGTGTCTGGACGCTAGCGGAAGACTTGGACAAGAAGGTCAACGCTGCGCTTGGGAGCATCGACGGTAAAGGCCGATCCAAAACCGCGGGGTCGCTACGGAAGCGCTGGAGAAAGCTGCGCGTTGACCACCGCTCTGCGTACGACGCGCTCTGCTCAGCATTCATCACCCGCAAAGCGAACGGTGGCATCGTCGACCGCTGCACACCAGCTAGTCACCAATGGAAGCAAAAAGACTTGGAGTCGTAGGATCACGCAGCTTGTATTAACGCTTAATACATTCCTATTCATACAGCATGGATAATCGAATTCAAGGCGCAAATGCACCCGTCATCGCCATCCCACAGTTTAAACACAGCGCATGGATTCCCGTCAGTCCCGATACAAAGTCATACACAATAGAAAACGCTCACATACCGTCAGCGAGCGCGCACGACCTCGTACTTGGCCGACAGCTACCAAAACCGGCAGCATAACGCCCACCCTGCCGGGTTTTGTAGCTGCTTTCGACGGATCCTTGAGTTGGGCGCGTGGGGCGCTGCGGGGGGCACTCGTGTCTGGGGTTGCCTGCGGGGGCGGCGTGCGGCACGCTCGGAGCGTGCTGTTGTGTTGGAGATGCGGGGCGGAAAGTGTGAGGGCGGAGAAGGCGGAGAAGGCTGCGCAGCCGGCCAAAAATAAAACCTTAAGGTTTTTCTTGGCTTTGGAGCCGATAAACCAGTCCATACTTTGTTGAAGTCATTTGGAATCTCACTTATGATTGGCTCTCCTCATTGGGAGCGGCGTTTGGGATTTGTTGAAGTCATTTGGAATCTCACTTATGATTGGCTCTCCTCATTGGGAGCGGCGTTTGGGACCTGGTCGATTACTGTAAGAGTCCTTGCTCAAGAAGGGTTAATGTGAGAGTTGTGCCACTCATGCGCACTAAACAACAAAACCTGGCATAGTTTATTTTGTTACATGCTCATGGTCACGGTTTGTTCTTCGTCTTCCTCCCGTACATGTATTGGCATATCATGACTGGTTATAGCGTACCTCGCCCTTAGCGAACCTAACAGGGTCGACCTCAATGAAAGGTCCGATTTGGGTCATGCAGATAATTTTTAAGTCGTTCGAGCACGGCCAAACGCGTGTTGCCCGTATATGATAACATGGGCCATGAACTCCTCAAAATCAACACTGTAAATTATTGATTTCTATTTTTTAGTGTGATTCGACATGCACTCCACGTACCGGTACTGTACTCTATCGTATCGATGCGCCGCTCGACATCAGCACGGTACTGTCCAGCACATGACTGAAGGCGGCACGGTACAGAGTACAGGTAAGATGCGAGACCGCAGCAGTTCTGATCTAGGCTTTACAATGTATTAACAATTTCAATTGAAAAGATTCTCTATGTATGTTTCGCTACATAATGTATTTAGCGTGCAGCGGTATTTACTGTCTGCCAGCTATGGCTCTTGCTCTTTCACCACAGTCACTTCAACATTTTGCATGTACACCATGCAGGCGGCATGATACTTGATGTTTACTTCAATTTTTATCTTGCTGCAAGCGAAGCGCGTGCGTCTTGGGTCAAGACTCGTGCCGGCGAACGTGCGCACAGCTACAGTAGAAGCTAGCAAACACACCGCGTGAACACAGCACAGTACGACAGATGCAATCAAATTCAAAACCAAAACAAACTTCCATCGATTTATTGAATTGGCAAATGCCCCAGTACTCTATCGGCCATTATGTCGGCCACTGGGACGCCAATCTAAGCACAGTACCAGAAATGAGAGGATCTACACGGCAACGCTGTTAGGCGCACCAGCCACCTTGCCCGTCGTAGACGCGCTGACCTTAATGCCCGAGAACGACCAGCCCGACACTGTCTTCGGGTTCGCCACGATGTCGTACAGGTTGGTGGCCGATCCCGTCAGACCCGAGATGGTCACACCCTGGATCGCCACGGAGCTAGTGGGAGAGCCCGTGTAGCCGCCCTTGGACTTGCTGTAGTCCGAGTGCATGACGATGGCGTTCTTGACGTTCGAAAGCGTGTTCTGCACGTACTTGACGTCCGACACGAGACCCTGCATTCCGATGATGGTCTTGATACGGAGACCGTTGTCGCTGTCCACGATCGTGTTGCCCTGCACAGTCAGACCCTTCACCGTCGAGGACTGGTCCACGGCGTTGCCGCCGAGCGATCCGATGGAGATACCGTGGCCACCGCAGCAGTAGTTGTTGTTGAAGATCGTATTGGTGCTCGACTGCATGGCGAGGCAGTCGTCCTGGTTGTAGATCTTGTTGCCAGTGATCGTGATGTGGTCATTCTTGGTCAGGTCGAAGCCGTCCGTGTTCTTGGCGATGCCGTTGCCATCGCGAGAGTCGAGGGTAAGCCCGCTCAGCGTCGTCTGCTGGTTCGTGACAAGGCTGAACGTGCGGAAGGGCGAGTTCTTGAGTGTGAAGCCCGAGAGCGTCGAGCCAACGACGTTCTGGAGACGGAAGAAGACCGGGCGCGTGATCGACTGGCCCTGCTTCCAGTACCAGGCTCCCTGTCCGTCGAGGGTGCCAGAACCCTTGACCGTGAGGCTGTTGCCGCTCAGCAGCACGAGGGGGCCAACCCACTTCTGCGTGCCGAACGTGGTGGTACCTGTGAATGTGATGGTGGCTCCGTCCTTGACATTGCTCAGGTCGAGCGTGACACCAGCAGGCACGGTCAGTCCTCCGATGGTGATGGCGCTGCAGGACGAGACGTCCGTGCCCTTCTGGTAGGTACCGCTGAGGTTGCACGAGCTAGCGCTACCCTGCTGCTGCTGGCCCTGCTTCGGGATGCCACCCTTGCCGCCCTCGCGCAGCATGGGCGAGCCGTTAACAGTCGTGACGAGGAGCGCGAAGGCAGCAAACGCGGCGGAGAGAAGCTTCATCGTCGTCGTGGGCTTTGTAGCTCAGTAGTGGTCGTGTGAGGTGCTGATGTTGCTCCGCTGGAGGCAAATTGGAAAGTGAGGTCACTGGTCGAGCTTGATCAAATGCGACCTCCAGTACGACATCTCCTTGGAATACAGTGTAAGCGTCCAGTTGAGCCAGGCCACGCCGTTTTGACCTGAAGCGGGCTCCGGCTCAACGAAGCGGGCACCCTCTTTGACAACTCTCGTACCAAAAACTAGGTCAGATTACCGGTGGTCGATCGTGTCCATTGCTACATATTTGGTCGAGCCATGCGACCAATGATCAAGCCCAAATAAGCGCATCAAGTCAACACTGGTGTTACCAGTGCGCCGTGTCGTTCACGTAACGGAGGACAATTTACAAGTGCAACAAGTGTTTTCTCCGAATCGCGCAGTCAAGGCACGAACCTGCCGTAGTAGCGAAATGTATACACGTCGTGACCGGTGTCAGTGCGTACCTGGTCGTCGTCTGTTCACTCAGTTGTTGCAGATACTTGGAACACTAGAGAGCTATTCCATTACTGTAGTGTGTTGTGTTCACTTTGCCTAAACGCTGTGTGCTACGGTATTAAGGCTGTGTGGATGGCACTACATACTACAGCGTCCGCTTACAACGCTTCGATCTAAGTACAGTAAGATACGCGTGAAACGGTATACAGTAGTCGCGCGCCGTGCTGTCGCGATTGTACCGATTCTATGCATTCTAAGACTTGGACGTATGTACAGACTAGAGCGTGAGAACGAGACGCCTGATATATCCGGATTTAAAAGGGAATCATATGTGGCATACACCACTTTATGTATTTTACATTGACGCTAATACCTGATCTCATCGGTAAAAACGGGTATTAGTTGCTACCCGTCTCGTTCTCACGCTCTAGTCTGTACGTCGTGACGTCGAGCTATCAAAACTTTCGCGTTGGCACCATATGACATTGCGCGCTTCAAACGCCAAGTCGCGAGTAGCAGTTAGACAAAGCTCCCTATCTATAGCTACTGGCCTTACAAACTCGTCCAGAGTGTCAAAAGATCCCCGCGTGAAGAGACAGAGATCACCAACAGAACGAGCCGCCTCATCAGGATTTTAACGGCCAAAGCCAAATGAAATCTCTTACTAAGGTATTACATCTTGCCTTGCAAAGAGGGCTTGCCCTGTGGGCCACAGTGGTTGATGCGGATTATGCGTTGGCTCCGTTGACGCGGCAGCGATTACGTAGATGTAGGGTTGACGCGGTCCTGCTTTCGGTCGAGCTGTCAGTATCGGTCGGACTGCAGCGTTGGCGTCGTCCTTACTCCGATGTGTCAGTTGTCTGGTTCAATACTCCACACAGCATGTTGTGTGCGCGTCTTTCAGGAAGTACTTCGAAATAGTATAACCTTTTTACCACTACTATACGCTTGCTAGTTACGGTCAGTAAGTAGCGAGCGTACCGACGTGCTCGTATATCTTCACTCAATCTTAGTCGTCTATAGCGTGCTGGAATGAGTACGCGGGAAGCCAATGCGATAGAGGGCCAAGAGAAGTTGCATCGGGCATAACCCGGTGTAGATGAAGCGTTAGATCCTTCACCGAAGGCTCAGGCAATAATATTTTCTGGTGGACGTTTTCTGCTAGAAGTGTCCATCTGACTGAGCATCCTAATATACATGTATTGCAGCTTCAACTTGCTTAGAGCTTGTTAACGCGCACAGAGACAGGCGGATCTTTGAGCAGTGAAGAGTAGCGTGAAAGGCACTAAAAGACCTCACCAGGTTTCTTGGTCGCATGGGCAGTACCTGTCCTACCCGAGCAAGGGTCGAAAACAGAAATGAAAAAAAAAAAACTTACATCAAATTTATTGCATTAGCACAAGTCCCCGCACACTCTAAGGCCTTCACGCCAGCCAACGACGCCAATCTAAACGCACGAGCAGAAATCACAGCGTATGGTTCTACACGGTAATGCTGTTGGGCTGGCCAGTCGCCTTGCCAGTGGTCGACGCGCTCACCTCGATGCCCGAGAACGTCCAGTCCGAGACCACCTTCGAATTCGCACAGATATCGTACAGGTTGGTGGCTGAGCCCGTCAGACCCGAAATGGTGACACCCTCGATCGTCACCTGGCTCGTGGGGGAACCCGTGTAGCCGCCCTTGGTCTTGCTATAGTCCGAATGCATAACGATGGCGTTTTTGACGTTCGAAAGCTTGTTCTGCACGTACTTGACGCCCGACACGAGGCGTGCATCCCAATGATGGTCTTGATGCGAATGCCGTTGTCGCTGTTGACGATGGTGTTGTTCTGAACAGTCAGGCCCTGTACCGTAGAACCCTGGTTCACAGCGGTGCCACCAAGTGAGCCGATAGAGACGCCGTGGCCACCGCAGCAGTAGTTGTTGTTGAAGATCGTGTTGGTGCTCGACTGCATGGCCAGGCAGTCGTCCTGGTTGTAGATCTTGTTGCCCGTGATCGTGATGTGATCATTCTTGGTCAGGTCGAAGCCGTCCGTGTTCTTAGCGAGACCGTCACCAGCGCGAGAGTCAAGCAGGAGGCTGCTAATGGTCACCTGCTGGTTCGTGACAAGACTGAACGTGCGGAAGGGCGAATTCTTGATGGTAAAGCCCGAGAGCTGCGAGTCGACAGCGTTTTCAAGGCGGAAGAAGACCGGGCGGGTGATCGACTGGCCCTGCTGCCAGTACCAGGCACCTTGGCCGTCCAGCGTGCCGGAGCCCTTGACGGTCAGGTCACTTCCGCCGAGTAGCACGAGCGGACCAGCCCACTTCTGCGTTCCGAAGGTGGTGGTGCCAACAAACTCGATGGTAGCACCCGTCTTGGCCTTGCTCAGGTCGAGCGTGACCCCAGCAGGAACGGATAGCGAGTCAATGGTGATGGAGCTGCACGATGAGATGTCGGTGCCAGCTTTGTAAGTACCGGTGATGTTGCACGGACTCCCACCACTGGCGGTTTTGGTGGTACCAACGTTGGTAGAGCTGCCGCTGCTAGTGTTGGTAGCGGGGTTCGCGGTGGTGGGGCTGACACCGGCAGTGCTGCTGCCGGTGTGACTGCCACTGCTACTCGGCAGCTGCTGTTGGGTCTGCTGCTGACTTTGGTCTTGCTGCTGGGTCTGGTCCTGATCTTGACTCTGGGCGTAGTTGTCGGCTGACTGCGTGACCGGCGTGGCGGTCTTGGTCTTGTGCTTCTTGCCCACGGCCTCCATGCGCAGCATGGACGATCCGTCGACGGTGGCGGCAAAGAAGGCGAAGGCAGCAAGCGCAGTAGGGAGAAGCTTCATTGTCGACGTGCAGCTCAGTGGTGCTCCGGTTGGCTGGTGGTGCTTGCTCCACTGGAGGCAAACTGGAAAGTGAGGTCGCTGGTCGAGCTTCATCAAATACGAGCTACCACTACAACAATACGGGTGACTCCTTAGGGATCAGAGTAAACGTTGGCATGATCCAGGGGCGTTTGTTCTCTGTGGTGTTCGACCTGGATCAAGGAAACGGGGGAACCCCCTCATCGCACTCGGTCGAACCAGATGATGGACCGTGTTGCCGCCGGACGTCGCGGCGCGGCACGATCGCACGCACATCGTGCATTTTTCCATCCTTCACACTACTGAGTCAACAGGGGACTCCACAAGCGAGCAAATCATAGGGATCGTTGACCTGCCCTGGAACAGCCAGCCAGCATACAACGCTTCCTTGAAAATGATATTTCTGAAGCGATCCTCCGGGTCAACTTTTAAGCGCAACAAGTGTTTTCCCCGAATTGCGCGGCTGGGAGCGCGTGCGGCTCACAAACGGTTTGCGCTCAAGTATGCTTTCGGAGTAAAATAATGTACTGAGTTCTGCCGCAAACAATGCTCAAAGTTGCCGTATTATCCTGGATGAAGTCGTGTTTTGGTCGTGGTGACATATAGGTAATTTTCCATGCATAGAGAGCGTAGCGTTGGAGCAAGGCGGAATTAGTGAAGCGGACGGAGCTGGGGAAAATATGTTTTGAAGCAGAAGGAAGACACACGATCACCAAGAACGCTGCTGTGCAGACCCACAAGCATTGATCCAAGCATTGAAGAGCCAAGATTTGGTACAGTGTACCAGAGGGCATACGGCTCAATTGTCTGTGGGGCCATGAGTCTTCGCCCCCCTGCTGCTGCGGTTCATTTGGAGTTCGTCGCCACGGACAGAGCAAGCAAGACCTCGCGACCGCGCCGCCGTATAAGTCACGCCGATGACTACAAGCTCGGCGTACTGCCCCGCGTAGACCAGGCCAAGGTAGTTGCAGAAATTAACCCACCCACCATCCCTGATAGGGGTTGCCACTCGGCACCTTGCCTTTCCAGCAAGGCACCTTCGTGCCTCTGGCCTAAACCAAATGAACCGCATTTGACCCCCATGTCTGACTGCTTGATGCAAGCATGTAGTTTAGCGCAACCTAGCAGTAGTCGCGCCGCGCAACTCGCGCAATGCTTGGAGCTTTTACTGCAAACGCTGAGAACACCATGACTTCCTGTCGTTGGCGCGACCGTATTGCAAGATGTGCAAACTCGCTGGCTCTTGTCTGATGCGCTACTGTATGATACGGTAGCCTGCGTTCAACGCAGTGCGTTGCAACCTAACGAATTCCAATAAATTTTGCTCAAAACTATCCTGCCATCGGGTTAGCTAGAAATATACGCCACCACCAACACGCAAACGCCGGTGGAATGGTGTGATCTCTCATACTGTAGACAGTCGAGTCAGGGTCTGGCACACAGTTTTCGCCATGTCGAGCATACGATACAACAACTCTTACAGTGCTGACCGGCCCTGAGCAGTCACAGTCATGGTTCTGTAGCTCCGCCCAACCGCATTCCCATTCCCATTGCACGTCCGTCATCGTGCCCGTTCCGTCCCTCTCAGTAGAGTCGACGCCTAACACCTAGGTCAGTGAGTAGGGGCCGACTGCCAGCAGCGCGAGCCGTAGTGGTCGACCAGACAGCTACTGGCCCATCAACCAGACGCTCTCGAGATAGGGACGGCAAGGAGGGAGCGTTCTCGGCACCTGGGCTCCGGTAACCACAGGCTGCCCCCAGCAGGGTCAATCCGGACATGCAACACACATACATAGGCGGAAGAGCTCCATCACCACGTGCCAGTGCGGCCCGCTCCGGACTCCCCCTGTACGGCCAAGGTGCTCCTCTTCTTCCGAGCGTTCCTCGTGCCCCCGTGGTCCCTCTCCACGGCCCCGCCACCCTATTCGACCTACATACGCTCCTAAGGCGCTGCCCGTCACTATCGCCTACCTCGCTGTTACTCCGTGCGCTAGCCGACCTCCGCGATCGCAGTACTCAACGCTGGAACCCGCGCAACTGAGGGTCGAGCTGCATCCGCAGCTCGTTGCCCCCACTTAAACTACCCCCGACGACCTATCTACTCCTACCTACGGCGCCTTCCTATCCCTACAACTTGGACCTCTCCCCCTTCGGGGCCTCATCTCCGCTCTCGCCGCTTGCTGGCCGCACGCTGCGGTCATTGACGTCGCCCCGCCCTCGTCGATACGTGCCTCCTGTTACTGTCCGTCGTTCACCCCTCCTCGCGATCCTCTGCAGTCACCATACTTCAACCTCCTCGCTGTGGCTCGAGCCAGCTGACTCGCTCCTGCCACCACCCGTCGCCCCGTCACTCATCCGGTCACCGTCCGTGCCGCCGCTCGCCACACTACTCGATCGTCAAGTCGATCACCGTCGGTTCCGGCTGCTCACGTGGGCTGCCGTCACCAGTGTGACGTGACCCCTGCCTACAGTTCAAATAACAGTGGTGCTATAAAGTCTGTCCCTTCCGAAGATCATTTACTTCCTGTCCGATCGATTCATGCCTTCGTTCTTCCTCTTATCCTCTTTTAGAAAGCACATAGCGTCGTCTGAAGCTCGACCTTGTCAACCGCCGCCAACGAGCTGGCCTTTCGACCAGTGCAATGCGACCCCAGTACATGTACAGTGGTGGTTTGAGTGAAAAAAATGACCGATTGGCTTGCTAGGTGGTGCCTCTGTCGACCAAGCCATTGTCGGCTTAACGGGGCTCGACGTAATCCTACACTGAACACGACTAGTTATGTGATCTGTCGTGATGCACTAAAGTTGAAGATGTAATAACATTATCCTCATGCAGACGGACCACCTTACAGTAACAAGAAGCTTCATGGTTGTATTAACACACGTAGCGTTTCGAATGCAGTCAACACCAGTTCACGGCGCCTTGTGAGACCTACACTTGTGTAACGGGGTAGTTCACATCTTCCACGTGAGTACTGAGTTTAGCACTCTGGTGGAGAGCACCTGTTGAAGTTGCAATAGTATTTTCCCAGAAAGGTAGACAGATGGGTCGCTTCCTGCATGAAACACCGGATCTAAACTGCCGCGAGGCAACCTGGAGTTTGAGCAAAGCGACAGTATCGGTATCGGCAAGGAATTGTTCTGTCGATTAACACCGACTGACCAACACTGGCGCTAATCCACTCAGCCATTTCTCCTTTATTTTAATATTTAATTGTAATTCGCTGGCAAGCTGGTGCTTAATGTAAAAATTGACAGGCAGCTCACATGTTGAAGTTGCAAGAACAGTGCTATTTCCATGTACAATCCTGTGCGTAATTTCCCTGGAAAATGATATAACACTACAATGCAAACCGAAAGCAGCAATCTATTCATCAAATTGGTTCCACCAGCAGCTACACTCTTTGTAGCGACTGCACCTATCGATACACTCACATGGACAATTTATTCCACCAGCAGCTACACTCTTTGTAGCGACTGCACCTATCGATACACTCACATGGACAATTTAAAAGGAACGATGAACGGCAACGTAGTCTGCCGACGGCGCCGTCCCAGGCTGAACAGCTCTTGCTTATGCACAAGGCGTACCCTTCTGCATCGATGCACGGCCGCAACCGACGATCGAATGCCGCGGGCGATGCGCTCGCTTAGCACGTGATGGAGCTCGGCTGGCCGCTGCACGAGCCCTTGCTGGACGCGCTCACCGTGACGCCCGAGAACGTCCAGCCCGACACCGCCTTCGGGTTCGCCACGATGTCGTACAGGTTGGTGGCCGTGCCGGACAGACCCGAGATGGTCACGCCCTGGATGGACACGTCGCTGGTGGCCGAGCCCGTGTAGCCGCCCTTGGACTTGCTGTAGTCCGAGTGGATGACGATGGCGTTCTTGACGTTGGTGAGCTTGTTGTTGGTGTACTTGGCGTTGGACACGAGGCCCTTGAGGCCGATGATGGTCTTGATGCGGATGCCGTTGACGCTGTCGACGATGGTGTTGCCGCTGACCGTGAGCCCCGACACCGTGTCGGACTGGTCGACGGCGTCTCCGCCGAGCGATCCGATGGAGACGCCGTGGCCGCCGCTGCAGTAGTTGTTGCTGAAGACCGTGTTGGTGCTGGACTGCATGGCGAGGCAGCCGTGGCCGCCGCTGCAGTAGTTGTTGCTGAAGACCGTGTTGGTGCTGGACTGCATGGCGAGGCAGTCGTCCTGGTTGTAGATCTTGTTGCCCGTGATGGTGACGAGTGTTGGTGCTGGACTGCATGGCGAGGCAGTCGTCCTGGTTGTAGATCTTGTTGCCCGTGATGGTGACGCCGTCGTTCCTGCTGAGGTCGAAGCCGTCCGTGTTCTTGGCCGTGCCGTCGCCGGCGCTCGAGTCGAGCATGAGTCCGCTGATGGTGGTGGACTGCGAGTTGAGGATGCTGAAGGTGCGGAAGGGCGAGTTCTTGAGCGTGAAGCCCGAGAGCGTCGAGCTCGTGACGCCGTGCAGGCGGAAGAAGACGGGGCGGCTGATGGACGTGCCCTGCTTCCAGTACCAGTCTCCCTGGCCGTCGAGCGTGCCGGAGCCCTTGACGGTCAGGTCGCTGCCGCTGAGCAGCACGAGCGGGCCCTCCCACGTCTTGGTGCCGAAGGTGGTGGTGCCCGTGAACTCGATGGTGGCGCCGCTCTTGGTCTTGGTCAGGTCGAGCGTGACGCCGGCAGGGACCGTCAACGACCCGATGGTGACGGAACTGCAGGAGGAGATGTCGGTGCCGGCCTTGTAGGTGCCGGTGAGGTTGCAGGCGCTGCCGCCGCTGCTGGGTGTGGTTTTAGCGCCCGCGTTGTTGGAGCTACCGCTGCTGGTAGTCGTACTGGCAGTGCTGCTACCGCTGGTGCTGGGTTGCTGTTGCTGCTGTTGTTGTTGTTGCTGCTGCTGCTGCTGTTGTTGATCCTGCTGCTGAGGGTCTTGTTGGGACTGGTGGTGGTGGTTGCTTTTGCCCTCGGCCTCCATGCGCAGCATGGGCGAGCCATCGACGGTGGCGGCGAAGAGCGCAACGGCGGCAAGTACGGTGGGGAGAAGCTTCATGGTTACCTTGGCGCCGGGAATGGTCGGGAGACTGTGGGTCTGCGTCGGTCGGTGGTTGAGTCGGGAGTGTTTAGGCCGATGCAAATTGCGGAATGAACTCTGTCGTGAAGACCCAGGCAGGTATTGCAGACACTGGAGACAGCCACCACTACAGTATCTCGGATCTGCGACCATCGAGCATCTGCCGTTCGGCCAGCACTAGAGCACACCATGAGTGCCAACAGGCGATGGCGGTTTGTTGAAGCAAGCGTCGCCCGGCACAACTCGACCCTGTGGAGTGACCGCTGTCCCGGACAGTGTGCGGCGTTAGCGAGTCGTAGTGCCGAGCTGGTAAAGAGAAAACCTTAATCGTGAACAACGTTTTCTTAGAAATGAACTGACAACCTTATCGAGCAAACGAAGGGATAGGGCTGCGGATAGGCTCTCTGTACTATTTGGCGAACCCATATGGAATTGGGTTGGTTCAGAGCATATTCCTCACAAAAATAGAAACTGAAAGTGCGAACAAGTTCCTGAGAGCCCGGCGAACGCGGCGTGCCACACCTCCGTCGTTAGCTCCGCAGAACACGTGCGGCTGGAGACTCCCAGCAAGTCGAACGCTCGGACACTTACCCCAGGACCTATAGCACGGTGCAGACAGCGCATCCTTCGGGACGCGATAGCGTGCGGAAGAGGCGCTGCAGTCTCCAACCGTCTACCCCGACCAAGCGCACACGGCCGTCCTCGGTTGAGCGGGCAAGGACGCCCAGAGCAGTTCGTGATACAAGTAGTGCAGGAGCACACAGCACGCGAGCTTCAGACCCCACGTTAAAAAGCCTAAGCGGGCAAGGACGCCCAGAGCAGTTCGTGATACAAGTAGTGCAGGAGCACACAGCACGCGAGCTTCAGACCCCACGTTAAAAAGCCTTTCAGGGTGGCTCGCCACGCACAGCTCGAGTACCTTAAGGTAAGTTATCGCCCTTTCACGCTTGTATCGTCGAAGTGATCTAACATTTTAATGAGTGATGCTTGTGCTGTAGCAATAATGAATATCAAGAAGTTGCAAACGCTCGTTATGGAGGGAGATCTCGGGTGTCTAGAGTTTGGACGTTAAGCTATCGCTGACAAATTGGAGCAATGTACAGCTCTTTACATCGTTGGCGGTTTCAGCTTCCACGAAGCTGTCAATACGGAGCATCCTCTGCTGGTGTATCGAAAGGCACACAATGCCTTGGTTCGGGACCAGAATGGCAACGATGTGCCTTCGACACCGGATCATCTGTACGAGGCTCTACGGACGAGCGACGTTCCGGCGCTTGTACGCAACAGAGTTAACGCAAGCCAATTGCGTCAGGAGCCTGCATATCCAGGTCAATGCAACTGGGATTTGAACGTATACAAGGACGCATTCCATCTTGACATCACGCAAGGATATG
>JAIKVE010000946.1:0-14837 GCA_024679115.1 Phytophthora pistaciae
TAGTATCGCAGAATGCTGTATACGCCCATGCTGGTACCTTGTAGTGGCAATGATGTAGGCCTGGTGCGGGATGTCAGCGCCTCTCCGGTGGAGGTTGTACACGGTACGGTCCAGCCCAACGGAGAAAGAGACCAACATGACCAGAACGATCAAAACGGTTTAGCTAGCTTAGACACATGTTCAGTAGCTTGGCGCACTTTCGATGGCTGACTCTCTCATAACCTCGTATGTGCGTGAAAGCAACTTAAGTAGAAGAGCCGCTTGTGCTCATGGATTTGCGGTTGTGGCGTGTTTGTGACACATCACCACATGTTATAAAGGCTCACAGGAACATGTAATAAAATATCCCAACATATGTGCCACAAGCACGTCACAAATGCTTGTGACAGCAACGGCGCCGAAGCATGAATCGCATGAGCCGCAACATTACAACTTGTGTGTCCAATACAAATCGAAACATCCGGTAACATTTTCTCATACCAAGCGACTCACTAAAGGATCAGCACGAAGCCTGACGAAATCTGCGGGGTTGGATACGAAGCGAACAGGCCGCTGTATCATTGAAGGTGGACGTAACGGCTTGCCAACCTCCTGACTTTATCTGAGCCAGCTTTTGATCCTTCAGATATGCTTGCTTCGGTGTCCCTAGTGCAGTGGAACTGCTGCCCGTTGCCGTAACACGTCCGGCATAGCCATTGCTCGTCGACCCTGATATTTTTGAACACTGGGCTAGAATTCATAGACCGCTTGGCCTTGCTCATTTTCTGTATAGTGTCAGAGCACGATATTATTGTTATTAGCGTCAAGTTGAGGCCAAAAGCAAAGTACCCATCGGTATTTTACCTGACGCTGGGTCTCACCACAACGTCAGCTGGATCAAATTAGGGTCCATGTTCCTACGAGAAGTCCAACCATCTGAAATGAGTCTAAAGTCAACCCAACCCAAGTTTTAACTCATCGTACCTATTCGGCCTCCACTTCAGTACCAGCAACACTTTCAATCTGGTCGCGTAGCTCGGTCTGGACACCGTGGATGTGCCCCGCTCGTTGAGGTCTTGCTCGTCGTGCACTGACACTCTCCATTGCAGGGACGTATGGCTGACTGCCGTGGCCACGCTGATCAGCAGCTGAACCTGCATCGAGTAGGCTACACTGATCCTGCCGAGTGTTTATCCTAGTCCAGCAATATCCACAGTTTAAGACACCAGATAATATCTTGAAAATACGAAAAGCACATCAGTACCATTGCCTGGTGCAGCCACATTCACGGTTATAAAACTCAAATGGAGTAAGGTTGAAAAACAAAAAATGATCGAGGAGATCGGATCCTTTCAATCATAGGATTTTTCCTAGCGAAGAATGGTTTTCGAGAGTTGCCATAATTACGCAGATCCCCGCAATTTTCTCGCACTACCTAATTTGCGCTCTTGGTGAGTTCTGACGCCGCATCAGCCACCCCACCCTTATCAGGGACATACTTCGCTGTCGCGGCTGAAGAGCTCACCGAATGCGCGTGTTGGTAGTGCTGATCGCGCAACTCGGTACAGCAGTGGCGACCGCTACTTTTAGGTTTGATGCTGCTGGTGTGTTTGTTTAGATGTGTCCTACCTAACCGAGAACGCTAGAACGCATTAGAGACGGCTGCTCGCGAACGTCGAGGGGAACGTGTACGGCGACCATACGTCCCCGTCCTCATACCAGTAACCCTGTGCTCGGCCCATGCGGATACTGAGTAAATCGCTGCAAAGACGGCGGTGTCATCCTTTTGATCATGCAGCTCTTCGCGTGGAGTCGCCGAGCTCTGAAGTCCTGCAGCGTCCGTCCTTCTGCTTCTACGCTTCGCACCTGGCGCTGCCGAGCATTCTATCCCTAACTTAGCACTCGCATCGATTGGCTTTCTAAAGTGATGCATTTAATTACCTTTACCTTCAGCAAGGCTTGAGAGCTTCCATGGTGCTGCTGCGCTCTACATGCCTACAACATACACTGTAGGCCTACGTACCGTTGAATCTCTGCTATTTTCTCCCTCCTTAACATTAATATTTACGACCCTTTATGTCGAACAAACCTGTTAACCTCGATGCATATTCGGAAAAATATAAGGGCCTTGTACTTGAAATTTGTATGGAGCCACTAATTACGACTTGGGTGGTCCACGTAATTTCGAATTAATCCCTATTGGGCTACCAGGACAATAATGCATTTTTTTATCGTTTTAAATTCTAATCGATAAACGCAATTTTTTTTCGATTCAGGCCGCTTGAATGTAGCTATTTGGGATCCCCTCGTCACAGGCAACATTCGCCTGAAATATCACCTTAGTCGGGGTACGCGTCTCCAGTGCACTGTAGTTTGACTGAATATTTGTACCAAATCCTTCCTATACTGCTAGCTCTAGAGGTCGACGAATCAAGTTGGTTAGACATGGACTAAAGGATTAATCAGACCACGGATTCCAATCGTTCCTAAACTCGGAAATAAAGTTCAGCGAATATCACTCTCCAATCTCCGGCTCAGAGACAGACGGCGCAAGAAACCCTCTGGTGCGAGTATAAACTAACCTCACGCCTTACACTTGGAATTTGTATAGGCGACACCTTGGCTGGACAGCATGCAGCATGCTACCGAGCCCCCCGACACTGGCCAACCCAGGACAGGGACCTGCGCGACGACGCTGTCAGAGCACGTTCCTGTATTGCCCGCTGACACTGCTCCTAGCTCAGCTCCTACTGGCACGCTGCGCACACACGCGGAGCCTTCTCGGGCGGGCGCAACTAATAGTTCGGCGACGGGGTTGCTGACTGTTGTGGCTCAAAACAATCCTGTTGCGCTTGGTGGAGGATCCTGGCTTGAGCGGGTTCAGGCTGGCGCGAATGGAGCAGGGGCTGCTCAACTAAGCGAGAAGGACGCAATGAAGTCGAAGATGCTGCATGGAATCTGGAAACCGGCGAAACGGGCGCAGCTGCTCGCCACTTTGACGACCGACTGGGAGAAGATCAGCGATTTTCCATGGTCGCCCGAAGTGCAAACACTGCGCAAACCGGCCCTGGCTCCGGCAAGCGTGTGTTGTGATGAAAGCATTCGAGCGTGGACTGAATCGGAGGCGACCGCCTTACTGGCATACACGCGCGGCGAGCTGGATATCCCGCACCCTCCGAATTTCATCAAGGAAATCATGATAAGTGAACATCGCGCGCTGCTGGAGGACTTCCACGAAGCCCATCTCAACTACTCGCTCACTGCTAATTTGCCACCATGCGTCCGTCTCGCCAGGAATGTCCCCCATGTAGCCATTCTACAAGAGCGTTTTGACGCAAATACCGATGAAGCTGGACGCGGCCGCGCCATGATGCACCGGCTCCTCCACGACGTCAAGCGGTTTTCTTTTGATGGCAATCACACGTTGAGTATTGTGTTCTACTCTAAACGCCAAGCACTATTCTGGAACAAGAAAGCGTTTCGTTTCCAACGAGCGGTGATCGTTCTTAGCGACACGAGCAGACGAGCGGAGGACGACGGTACCGGCAGTTTTACGTCGGCCCAGCTTCAACTTCAATACGCGGTACGAATTTATGGAACAACTCAGCTGGGACTCGCTCCGGTAGCCAGGGCTATAGGTCAGCTTGCCGGTGTCAAGGTGTTGGATGTCGAATACCCAAGAAGCGTCAAGACGGACATTTACGACAACCGCTTTCATCACGTCGTTTTTGCTCAAGCCAGCTGCCCGGAGGCTCTAGTTGACGTCACGCGGATGATCTCAATGGCACGCCCCTGGTGGTACACCACTATCAGAATAACCTCCGACAACCCTGTCCAAGGTGCTACAGCCCCCGCCATGGGATCAAAATGTGCAAGGTACTAACTACCAAGCTCCCCAGCGTCACAGCCCGTTTTTCACGTGTTTACAAGGGCGAAGTGACAGCGGTACTTCCTGCGAAGCATACTGCCTACCAGGTTGACAGTGTCCCCGATCTCGTGGCATTCTTGGCGACGCAACGCGAAGTTCTGGCCCAAAACCCGGGTATCGGTCTGGAACGTACGGACCTCGGCAGCATGGCCACCCGTGTTGGACCCGAAGAGGTGTCGACGCCGTCGTCAACTCCTGCGACTCCTGCTGCGGCTGCTGCACCAAAGTCGAATGATTCTCTCGCAGCTGAGTTTATTACAAAACAGTCTAAGTCTGCCAAACGCGCGAGCAAGAAGGCGGCATCAAAGGCACGTACCACTGGACCACCTTCTGATGACAGTGCGGTCACTGCGGCGTCTCGCGCGCTGACCCAAAAGCAACCGAGCGGCAAACGCCGAGGGGCTGGCAAAAGTCAGAAGCGATTTGAAGCTTTTCAACGTGCAGAAGCTATTGGGCTCTATGAGGTTTTAGCAAGCGATGACAGCGAGGCTGACGACGACATGGATACTTCGGACAATGACAGCGATGCCGAGGCGGATGAGCCGTCGTATGCATTTCCGGAGGCTGAACGGAAGAACTCGGATGTTGATATGGACGCAGATATTGCTAAGGCTAAATCGGAAACGGATGCAGTTTTGCCTGGTGCTGCTGCGAGCATCGGCGGCTCAAGCATGTTGCCTGCTGCTGCCGAAGCTGAGGCACTTGCTGACCAAGCTGAACGGCGCCGCGAAGATGACCAAGCGCGTGATCTTCGTGCAAAGCGGCTGAAATGCGAGACGGAGCTACAACGTGAGGTGGCACCAGCACCGTCGGCGCCTGTGGTGTCTAGCGCTGGGGAGCTGGTGCAGAGTTCTATGGACGAGTTCATCGCACCACTTACTGCTAGTGAGCAGCTTCTTCCCGCTCCCACAGCGAATGTTGCTATTACGGCGGAGGCTCGCACGCCTCCCAGCCCCACTATCGATGAGGACTTCACGATAGGTGCCCCTCACGTAGGAACCGCAGACGGCGATCAAGATCTTCCCATTCAACTTATGCTCTGGCTGAAGAGTTTCAAAGGTCAACCAGTTGATGTCCCCCGTACTGGTCAATGTGCTATGTTGGCTTTTCACGCCACCACCAGCAACTTTGATGGGTCGAAACTACCTCGAACGACGAAAGTTACACGAGGAGCCAACAAGATTAAGCGCGTCATTTGCTCCATCATGCTGGCTAATCTACGGCGGGATGTTGAACTTGGACTTGTGAACCCACTCACAGAACTTCAGCGATTGTATCCAGACAGGAAGGCGGAAGACGGGATAGCGAGCGCTACGGCGAGTATCTTCGCGCATTACGCTCAGGAACGACAACGCTCTGTCACGACAGAGGTGCCCGCAAGCTTCTGGGCAGGCCCTCACGAGCTTCGTGCAATGGCACAGTACATGCGCGAACCTCTAATCGTGTTCGATGTCAACCAGCATGGCGATGCGCACGTGCAAAGATACATGTACAAGGACTATCGAATGCCCGATGGTTCAGTGGATGAGTTTGGATATGTGGAGCTGCCCATGAGAAGTCGTCTAGATGTGGTGCTGGCTTGACTAGGACTCCCCTCGCTGGATAAAATGCCTGTTGATGAACGGATACTGGAGGCCACAATGGAAGCTGAGGAGAGAGTGAATCACGAAGCCTATGGAGTTGACGGGTATGCCATTGGTTCTCAGTCTTCACAGCGTCCAGCTCCAACTGCGGACACATTGCCGCCTCGTGAACCTCGCATTGCAAATGGTTCTATCGTTGAGGCGACGTATATGAGGATTCTCAGCACCACTTCTGCTGCGGATCTCCATGACGACGACCGTCCTCAATATGAACTATTCCGCGCAGCCAACCGAGAGGCATTTGCGAAGTGGGCTACGAAATACCGCCGAGAGCTGCATATTCCGGAGATGCAACGGAAGAACATGTCTGTAGATGCTTTTCGGTCGTGGCTATTGGAGACTCCTGACGCCCTTCGGCACCTGTTTGCATTTATTATTCCCTACCCTGAATTGGAAGCCAAACAGTGGTCCCTACAGCATTTACTCCGGTGGGGCCGCCTCGAAGTGTATCGAGAGCAAACGGCAGCGATTGATCGAATTCTCAGGCTGCTGCCAATGAGGCGTTTTTACATAAAAAGGTCAAAAAGCCTCATTAAAGGTTTCTAGAGCGCCTCATTTCAACCAAGGAATTGACGCTGGGTCTTCGAGATCGTTGCCGTTTGCTGCGCCCACACAACCTGCTAACGCTCACAATGAAGATAGATCTTATCATAATTGGATATAAATGAAGACAGAACGTCAATAGGGATCTAGACATGGAGTATAAGTCTCTAAACGTGTGGCAGTCGTAACTCATCGAGCATGGGCCGTGTTTGTGATGAATGGGAGTCAAATTGTTCATTCTTGCCTGATTTTTTTCACTTGACGCAGGTAGTATAGGTTACCTCTTAACGTAAAAGCAACAGAGCACTGTTAGCGGCGCATTTGAGCCTCTGATCGCGTTGGCAGTATGACTTCCCTCTCTTCGCCATAGTAGTCCATACAGTCATGACCGCCTCATTGAATATACATAGACAGGGCTGCACATCTTGTGCTCCATACAATTTTTTCAGATTAGCTCCGGGGAGGCACGACTAATCAAAAAACTGTGCCTCATTTCGTTCAAATGAGGCGCGAGGTCGGAAAGTCTCATTGGTAGCACCCTGCGAATTCTACAGGACGGAGCTCAGCATCCCGAGGCTCGTGCCTTCTGTGAACCTTGGAAGAAGGGGTGCACCACCACACCTCTAACGACTACCTCACTGCAGTTAGCAGGGTCGGGGGATAGATGGAAACGCCTTCGCCAATGGATACCGATGGAGCAGTGTCGTGATAATTACGTGGAGCTTCCTGATGATGTCTGGCGGCTTTTACACGTGTTACTTTACGTGATCAGCACATGGAGCACCACTCCGATGGGCCGAGTACCACACGGGGCACGGCTGGTCTGGCACCACGAGTATCCCTTTGTGAGCGAGATCTGCGACAACATTCTTGCTCGACACGATTGGGGTTTGGTGCTGGCGGCTCCTTCTGGGCAGACTTGGGCAGACGGTGAAGCGACTTCGTCGTATCACCCGAGTTGCTCGCCCTCTTGCTAAGGGCCTACCGGCCCTCAACGAGTTCGCGCTGGCTCACTCACCGACGCGAACCCATGGTCAAGCTGTATACACGCAGCAGACCATCAACGAGTGTTACCCGGAGGTCACTCTTGAGGAGAAAGCAAAACTTCGTCGCAAGGCTTTCCAGAAAGAGAAACGTAAGCTGGCCAGAGCGCGGAAGCGGGAGGAACGAGCAGCGGCCATGCTGCCACTGACGCAGGAGAAACGCATGCACGCGAACGATCGAACGTTTGGTATACTCACTCAAAATGTGAGGGTTTTTGGGGCTACGGCTGCGGCTCATCTATCGTGGCTTCAGACGCTTGGACGAACAACAGCCCACGGCCTTCAAGACTTGGTGCTTATTCAGGAGACTCATGTGAATGCTGAAGAAATCGCGTCAATGCAGAAAGAACACGCTGCTAGATGGGGGCATCGTACTGGTAAGGGTTGTCCGACGCTCTCCTATTGGGGTGCTGCTGACGATCGTAGAGGTGGAGTGGGCATTTTGGTTAATCCTTACGGGTCATTCGCAAACGCCCAGCCTCTGTGGAGCGATGCTTGGTCGCCACATTTTGTCGCTGTTACTGGATCATTGGATGGCAAGGAGTTCGTGGTAGTGAATATCTATGCGCCTATTGATCGTGTACAACGTGAAAACAAAGCCTGGGGAGCACAGGATTGCCTGTCCTACGCCATGCCCAGTTTGGGAGACCGGGAGCGGTTGCACAAGTTCCAGCAGCAGCATCACACGTTTAGGTACAAGGTCCATGATGCACACGAAACTTGCCGACTAGACCGATGGTACACTACACCTTCTGCGCACTCCTGGGTTGCCGCAGTTGAGGCCGTACAACCTGCGGCGAAGGCGGACCACGACGGTGTCTTACTCCACCTAAGGTCTCCCTCCAATCCCTTCCGGGTCAACAAGCCAACTCGAACTTACCCTGTTCCGGACTTTGCGAGCAGCACGGTCGATGCGTGCTCACGAGGCATCTTGGATGCGTTGTATGACCACATCGCTACGGAGGATCCGACTGCGGAGGAAGCAGTGACGCTGTGGGAAAATGCCAACGGGACGTCCTGCGGGGGGGGGGTCGTAGGTGCATACGCCAAGCTCGCAAGCGACTCAAGCGCACATATCGACAGAAGCTGGCTCGGCTGTTACGCCAACTGCGCACAGCTTTAGCTGAGGAACGTGGTGAAGGCAGCGTCATGGACTCCATTACTGTGCGTATGGATGCTTTAACACTGGAAGCTACCGGGCGAGGATCACGTGTGGTCAAGATCAAACGGGCAATTGCAGAGTTAGGCATCGAACGAGGCAAGAAGAAGATGAAGCATTTATTTCGAAAAAGCGCGTGGCACGAAGGCAAGACGACGCGAGCTTTGTTCCAGTCTGTCTCGCCGAAGTTCACTGATAACGCTGTGCCCACTTTAGCGCCGAGCGAGAAGCTCCCTCAACGTGCCGTGCACGATAAGGCGGACACGTTTGAGGACGCATGGTCTCCGATATTCAATCAAGAAGAGGCGTCTGCGGAGAATATCGATGCTGCCCTCAAATGGACGGAGGATCATCGAGTGCCCGATGGCTTGCAAAATGCGGTGGCTTCAGACATTACGGAATCTGAGGTTTCTGCTGCTATTGATGCCTGTCACGCTGGGAAAGCGTGTGGTCCTGATACGCTCGGAAATGACTGGTATCGCAACTTCAAGGCGCTCCTTGTTCCTATTCTGACCATCCTGCTTAACCTTTGGTATAAGGCTGATGTCTTTCCACCATTCTTTCTGGAGGCTGATATTTTCTGTCTAAAGAAGAAGGGGGATCAATCGAACCCACTCAACTACCGGCCGCTGGCACTATTGAACTCGGATTACAAGATTTTCACTCGAATCCTAGCTACACGGGTGAGCAAGACGCTGCCAGGCCGCATTCACGATCATCAAAAGGGGTTTGTGCCTGGCAGACAAATTCATGAGACCATTGATCTGTTCGCAGCTGCACAGCACATGGCTAACCTGGACGAAGATCAGAGAGAAGCGCTAGCGATCTTACTCGATTTTCACAAGGATTATGATTCATTGGGACGTCGATACTTAATTCGAGCACTTGAAGCACACGGATACCCCGCCCAATTTGTCCGCGCTATTGCACAAGTCCACGAAGGTACACGAGTGCGCTTCTTGGTCAATGGCAGCAGATCAAGTTGAGGAAACGCACATGGCTTTTCAAATTGCCAAGGCTGGGGCTGGTGTCACCAGCCCCTCGCAAGCTTTCAAAATGCACGTTTCGCAGTTAATTGGACTCCTGCTCCTCAACATGCCCGAACTGGCTTACGTATCGAATACTAACGGCGTGCGACTACTGACAAAACATGCCGACCATCCCTACGCACTGGAAGTGCTGCCTCCGGACTCGACTATAGCCAAGCTGACGATTATCGGAAGCGCTGACGCTCGCGATTTCTCGGCCTTTGGTCCTCACAGGGCTAAGCAGCTCCTGGGTGCACTTCAAGAATCCCTAGGGTCCACAACAGAGGTCGCAGGACTCCATCTTCATCCTCGATTAGACCGTCTAGCATGTCTGTGGGCGGGGAAGCGGCGATGGAGCTGCACACGGAAGTCATTCAAGATAAGAGCGATGCATCGCAGCAACAAAGACGTCATGGATACTTTGGGCCAGCGAATGGACGCCTGGAAAGAGGAGGATCCCGTGATCCATGCTGCCCTAAAGTCAATTTCCTGGAAGCAACTTTGCCGCTGGTCAGGACTAGATGTCTGGGGAGAGCGGCTCCTGTATCGTCTCAAAACACGAGGACTTAAATGCTATGATCGCCTTCAAATGCGAATTGGATGTCCGCATGGTTCGTGCATTGGACGATCGTGTAACACCCTCACGCATACATTCTGGCAGTGCGCCTCTGCAGCGAAGTTATGGGCAGCTTTCATAGCGAGATGGACGCAGCTCGGATTAGTCGCAAACGTGCGCGGCCAAGCCAGCTGCTTTACCTTCCACCTTGCCACCCTTCCTGTAGGGTTTGTTGATCGTGCGCAGGAGGAGC
This sequence comes from Phytophthora pistaciae, assembly GCA_024679115.1. NCBI lineage: Eukaryota > Oomycota > Peronosporomycetes > Peronosporales > Peronosporaceae > Phytophthora > Phytophthora pistaciae. The sequence continues at coordinate 10,133 of JAIKVE010000946.1, forward strand.
TATTCTGGTTGTCTTCTAAGTCAAAGGAGGCTACCAAGCTGCGATTACATGGAGCAGCAGCGGATTGTTGGAGGATTGGAGTGCTCACTGTCCTCAAACTTATCTGGAAATGGAGGAATGATCATTACTCTGCTGGAACCTCGCTGGCGCCACCGAAGTACAAGGCCATCCTCGGCGCCCGGCTTCAGGACGCGTACTGCACAGTTGAAAACGCATATCGCGTTGCTGGACGTCCGCGAGCTCATATGCGGGTGATACATGTCGTCGTTGGAGCACTCAGTGGCCACTGGGAGCCCACCTTATCGCACACAGCGAGCGGGTCGACCCTATATGTGTTGTTCTTTGACGGTGGATCCCGTGGGAATCCAGGACCGGGCGGCAGTGGAGCAGTCATCCCGAAGGTGGACAGAGATTCTAACACGGCCGAAGTGGTCTGGGCGGCTAGCATGTCGTACGCGTCAGTGTCTACTACGAATAACCAAGCCGAGTACAGGGGGCTACTGCAAGGAATCCTGCATGCTCAACGAACTCCAACTTTGAGACCCCTACACGTTGTGGGGGACAGTCAGCTCATTTTACGACAACAGCTACACCGAACGGCACCAAAAGCCGCCCACTTGCGCACCTTGTATCAAAGATGCCGAGTGGGAGCTGATAGATGCGGCGTTCAATCATGGTCTCACCACCTCCGAGCTTTCAACAAAACGGCTGATGCTTTAGCCAACATGGCAATGGACACGACCTGCAGCAGACAGTTCACATTTGAATTCGGGGTGGACTCGAATGGAGTCTGGGCACCCGCCTTGGAATTCATTAGTGGTGATCTCCAACATTGGATGGCAGGAGTAGCACATGCCGATGTCTCAACACTTCCAGCGGTATCGTCCACCCCATAAAGGACCGCACCCAACCAGGGTGCAAGCTTGCAGACGACGTAAACGAGCGGAAGCAGGAACTTTGTATTAGAAGTCGTTAGAGATCTAAGTGACTACAATACAAAAAAAAAGTTCAGCGAATAGGCGGCGGCGGGGGGGGGGGGTATGCACTGATAGGACCTACGAATGAATGATCGGTGTGCGCACTTAGTACAACATACGCCCCTCGGCGTGTTTCCTTCATGCGACGCTGGTGGTAACGCTGGCTTGGGCAAATAGATTGTAAAAAAACGTGGACGACCTGTAGAGCGACTCACCCAGTCTTGGATTTCAGCTTCTGAAATATCATTCGTGTGTAAAACAAAATGTACCGCTCAATTCAAGTTGCCGATATATATTTATCTGACATGTGAATATGGTCTCTTTACTCGATTTAAGGTGAAGTTGACAATCTTTTTTTTTTCTCTTCCAAAACCGGTGGAGTGATTATCCAAGGTGCATGGCTATTTAGGTTGCACGCCTAAGGGTAAACGGTATATCCGATGGTGTCAAGTTGCTAAGTGTTATACATCAACTGGTACTTAGTACAGTAATGTGCCTCAATAAAGAAGACCTGATTTGTATAACAACTTTCAAGTTAAATCATTTATTAAGTGATTTCTATGGGTGCTTTCTTATACAAAAGCAGTACAGCTATGCGATAGAGTTTAGAAGGTTATAAGATTTTCGATCTTCTTTATTGAGGCACATTACTGTACATCTCAATGGCTTATGCTGTACAGACGATCCCCTCGCTAGTAATCCCTAGGTAAGGAATACCCTCTCATCAGAAATATAAATGCGGGTCCCATCGATTTCTTTTCTGAATGACCGTCCAATACAAAGCCAAGTAGTTATTCCCCCTCACCCCTCAATCGTAATAAGGAATAAAATTCGCGGAATATGAATGTTCTGGGGTGCTTAACTATGGTAAAGGCCCACTTTGTACAGCACGTCTGGAGTAGTGGAACCAGGACACCAGCTCCTACTGTTCGTGTTTCCTTGCCGAAGTCCAGTTAATGATTGCATTGGCTCTCAGAGCCTTCTCAATGGCTTGCTAGGGTCGTTCGTTCAAATACAAAGGAGCTTGGGGGCTTGTCAACATTAGAGAGATGGGGCTCAACAGTATCATGCCAAATTAGTTTGCTCTCGGTATCATTACCTACATCGTGTCCAACATCTATAACGACATTAAACCAGATAGACTTTAATCTGCTCGGAGTTACCGAACGACGGTAGCGACGCAGGGATACATCGTTATCTGCAATAATACCATGTCCCCTAATCGATTTGAGCGCTGTGCAACCAAAAGACTGCACCTATATGTACCATATATGTGGTACAATACTGTGTACTATCCCAATGGTACACCCTACGACAAGAATACCCTCACCTAGGAATAAAAAGTGGGTTCCCGACGCCATGACTACCGAGGGGATTGTCTGTAGTATCTGAATAAGCTGAGCTCAGGATGCCGCTATTTGTACATGGTAAACTTCAATCATTAGTTAGGCAGTTTTGCAATTATGTGTGCATGCAGCTTCAAGCTGAAGTGTCTACAGTAATCGGAGCTGTAATCAGATATCGCGTGCGCCCGAACCTTTTGACTAACCGGACTTTCCCCAGATGTCGTGCCTGCAGTAGTGCATTGCAGGGTATGTCTCAAAACGTTTACATGCCCATACATGTACAGTATTTTACCTCACTAAAACAAGTCCTAATATGAATACCATTTTCAAGAGAATAAGATTACAGAATGAACTTACCGTACAGCAAATGATGGATCTACATGAATTGGGTGTATCAGTTTATTCGATTCCATGTCTTTCTTAGTGTGGCAAAATACTGTACTAGTATTAATTTTCATATGGCTTTAATACAGTGCCAGTGTATGCAAATGCCTTACTCAAATAGACAACGTGTTCCCATGTGGGTGCATGCACAACTGTTTTACCACTGTCCTCGCGATCCATTCCGTGATCTGCGATTACGGTGTCGCCAAACGTGATGCTGGAACAGCCTCCCGCTTGTACACGTGGCCCAACGCCATCTCTTGGCGCCGCTGTGGCACTGCCACCGACTAAAAAAATTTCATTTGGAAATTCACTTTCTCGGAAGCAAGCTCAACTTCACTTCAAAGCAATGGTGTACTCCTTCCTGTTCAAGACCGCGGCCTTGGTGTCGGCTGTGCTGGCGACTCTCAGCGGTGCTGATGCGGAGCTGGAAACCGTGAAGCTCAACCACCCGACGGGCGCCAGCGCCGAGGTCTTCCTCTTCGGTGCCCACGTCAAGTCGTTCCGCAGCGTGTTCGACCCGAACCTCGACATCCTGTTCATGTCGAACCGCTCGCACCTCGATGGCGTCAACCCGATTCGTGGCGGCATCCCCGTCGTGTTCCCGAACTTCGGCAGCGCGACGGGTTTGCCCAGCCACGGCTTCGCGCGCATCACCAACTGGACGCTGGCCAGCGTTGTGCAGGCCACCGACGAGACCAAACCGAGTGTGGCCAAGTTTAAGATGGCGGCCAGCGAGGCGACCCGCAAGATGTGGCCCGTTGACTTCGAGCTCCAGTACGAGGTGAAGCTGTGGTCCGCCCAGCTCGAAACTACTCTTAACGTGACCAACACGTTCACCAAGGACATCGATTTCCACGCGCTGCTGCACAACTACGTCCACGTGAACGACGTGCGCGACAATGGCGTGGTGGTTAACGACCTCAACGGCGTAAACTACTACGATAAGGTCGCTAAGGCCAACAAAACGGAGAGCTGCCGATTTGAATGACCTGGCGCAATGCAAGAATTTTATGGCTGAGTTTCAAATACCCGAGCCAGTGGTGCGCCAGTGGCAGCGCAAGCTGGAGCAAGATCAGCCATTGTGCAGCGTTGGAACAGAATCCCCCACCTCGTCAATCCAATTAGCCCAGTCGGATCCGGACTATTATCCATCGACCAGCCAGTCTTCGGATGACGACGGCGTGAGAACGCCGGCTAGACCGAGGCGAATCCTCCAGAGGTCTTCAAAGCCACCTCTGACGGTCAAGCGGACGCACGTTGCCACCCCAGAAGACCGCCGCGAAGAAGCAGGGAAAGTCGTCAATGCGAACAACAGAGCGGTGCCGCTCAAGAAACGCAGCAGTGATGATCCCACAAAGAATTTGCTAACCATGTTCGAAGCTGCAGACACCGCCGCTGAGCAGCAGGCCTGCAGTCAGGGACAGCTGCCGAGTTGGCCAATTTTCTGGAGTGCCAACACGCATATTTGGCAAGAGCGAACCAACGTTCCATTTCCGGAGGTGGAAGCGGGCGCGGAGGTGTGGGTGCGTGCAGTCAGGACGGAACCTGACTTACTCCTACAACTCATCCGCACTTTCAGTCATCCGCATGAGATTCTCCAGCGTCTGCCGCCACAAGCGACGACGGAGCTAACCGAGTATTGGCGTGTTGAGTGCTGGGCAGCGGCAGTGAAGCAGGCACAGCAGATGAAAGGAGCGGATCCGGCTAGGATCAGCAGGTTATCGCAATGGTACAGCAAAGCGGAAGCAGTGGACAAGCATCACCTTCGCAAAGCAATCACTAATAGCCCAGATGAGTGGATCCACGAGAAGAACGCGGACTACGGACGCGATGCTGTCATGAGGCTGTGCTCGCCGGACCGGATCAACCGGATCGGCAGCTGTTTACTATGTGCAATCGTCTACGCTGAAAAAATCGCAGCTCTAACCGGACAGCAGCACTCCCCCGATGACTCGCCAGTGATCCTCCTCCAACGTCACCTCGACGCAATTCGAA